>JBAJNP010008372.1:0-17812 GCA_036877545.1 Yasuhikotakia modesta | reverse complement strand
ACACACACACACACACACGCACACACACTTCCTTTAATTAAAGCTTCAGAATTATTAGAATAATGCAGGTTTGTAGAAGCTGGTCAGAGTTTGACACACATGCCAAAAACACCTTCATAAACACCATTTGCATTAACCACACAAACACCTGTCACACTTTTAAACAAGGTTTATATTGAGTTGTTTGTGTTTTGCTTGAGTGGCAGAGCATTTATGCAGAGATGATTCAAAACACACTGAACACAGCTGCGGATCTAAGAATCAGTCAATAAGATGATCTGTGTATCAGTGTGCATCTCCCTCAATGAATTCTGTTCAACAATATCAAGAACAGTAATTCACAGTTACCTGGATGTAGAAAGTTCTGGTACCAGTGATGATTTCAAACAGATTATCACGGCACAACAGCTCCCTAAAAATAAACCAGTGAACATTGTTAAGAAATAGCACAGAAACACATTGATTTTTAAAATCCACAGCTAACAGGAAACAGCCTCAGAACATCAGCTAATGTTCTTTATAAGTTACCAAAAACTGTTCTTGCAGTAATGTGAATAAAATGATTTTTATTGTTGTTTATCAGTTAGTTTATCATTACACAACAAAATGTTAAAATGTTCTTATTATGTTCCCCTACAACCAAGCAATAATGTTATTTAAAAGAATAAAACATTGATGTTTTGAGCATTTCTAGAACATTTAAAATACCAGTTTTGTTACTTAATGGAACCATTATTAAACATCATTCTTGTTAGCTGGGTACTTTTGTTGTCCTGTCAGAAACATCTTAAACATGTTCTACCTGGAGTTGGTTTAAAGGGCAAGACATGAAATTTGACTAAGACTTCCTGTTTGTTGTGAAACAAACAAAGAAGTAAAAGAGACTTTAGCTCACCCTGATTTGACCAAACACTCACTGACTCTCAGTACGTCCTTCAACCGAATACTGCGTAGCGGTTCCTTATCCTGAACACAAACAGAGTAACAGTTTAGTTTTCCTTTCACAGGTAATTCACTTATATGCTGTTAAAGTAACTATGTCTTACCATTTCAGATTTATAGTAGCTCACGTGTTGGTCGTCTAGAATGAAAAATCTTCTCTTCCAGCTCTTTCTCTAACAAACATTGTAAAGATGTTTTAATGAAGTTATCAATGCAAACGTAAAAATTTAGCACGTCCAACTCATTCAAAGCCACAGAAAGACCTCTTGACTCGAACTCAGGACCTTCTTGCTGTAAGGAAACAGGCCCCCCACTAAGCCACTTTCGCACACTGATAATCTCTGCATTTTACTTTTTTTAGCACTAGTTACATGTTATGTTTTTTTATCTCTACTGTCTGTGACTCTATCAGCACAGATCAGCAACAAGTTTTGGGTCATGACCAACCAGTTTAAAACCACAGCCAAAGTCTTGTGAACTTACCACATTGCCTTGTTTGACACAGTAACCAGACCTCACGATGTTTGGCCGCACACTCTGACATCTTCTTAAAGTGACACGTGACCCCGTTTCATTCGTAAAGACATCTTCATTCTCGCTCTGAGAGCAACAAAGCAAATACACGTTTGTACTTTACCTGTATCGATTCGATTCAAAACATGACTGAAGACAGACACAAATCGTTCACCTGCTGGACAGGTGTGTGCACAACCACACCTCCCACAATTTTGGTTTTGTATGCCTGTCGAGACGAGGACTGCGCTGGGTTGGAAACAGTTGTGACATCAGAGCTGTGGGCTGCCGATGGAGCCTTAGGAACCTTAAACAGATATTTATTGAATAATACACATACATAAAGGTTCATTCAAGAACAATAAAAATACAGATTTGCATAAAACCAACTGTAAACTTTGTAACCAAAGGTCAATGGTTGGCTAGTTAACAACGGTCAGGTCAGTTAGATGTGGTAACTACATGTTCTGTTGCGAACATCATTTTTTAAAAAGCATCTTTGTTGATCATTTAACAAAGCTGTGTATTCATACAAATATTTTTTCAATGATTATTTTGTAAATAGAATTTTAATGCTGTTTCACTGCATTCATTTATATGACAGCTCAGCTTCTATGAAAGAAGTTTGTTGTGCACAAAGTTTGACGTACGGTAATTTTGGTGGCATTATTCAGGGCTGTGACCCATTCCTTCATGTCCACCGCATCATTTGCCTGCAGGAAGTATCGTCTGGACAACGCATTTATTACTGTACAAACAAACAAACAAACAAACAAACAGTCTTTAGTTATTGATACTGTAACACAATAAAAGCCTGCCCAATAACTAACACAAACTAACTAACACTAACTAACTTACCAAAGCAAAACGTTGCCTTTGGTTTCTGCTTCACCGATGCTTCATTGACCTACAGTCAAAAACATAAATTATAAACTGAATATTGATTTATACTGATGCATATAAACACAGTAGAATGTGAAGCATATTTACCTTTGAAATGTAACTGAGGCGCAAATTTCCAACAAAATCTGTCCCCACGGGTAGGTTCTGTTTCAATGAAACAGGCATGTGATGCAAAATAAGCAGGATAAAAAATTAGGATGCAAATGTGAGGTTTAGGGTGCAAACAAATGACGGTGCATATATATAAATATATACACAGAAAGAGAAAAAGGCACCTGTGGATTGTCCATGTACCACAGCAGAAAGTTCTTGTGAGTGTCCAAAATAAAATACCGCCGGTGAAACCTGTCACTGTTTTCATTTTCCTCAACATCCAGGAATCCACAGGTCCGGTTTTGTCTGTCCAGATAAGGCATGTCCCAGATCTGCAAAACATAAACAAACGGGAACAAGTTATTTCGAGTTACTTTAATACTTTAAGTTTTGAATACAGACCTAATGGTCAGAGTCGCATGAAAACTACGCAAACATAACAAATAATGCAAATGAATTCACTTTCCATGCATGATCCTCAGTGTTTTATTTATCGCTGCTCCTCTCATGGGAATGTTAGTTAGGGAGTGACTTCGGTATACAAAGTTTGACACTAAGTCATGTGGCTATTTCTGCCTGTTACTGTCACAGCACCGCATTCACCGCGTAACAAAACCAGTGCAATAATAATAAGACAGTACAATAGACTCAGGTGTGCGTGCGGCGTGTAATAAATAATGTGCAAAATAAAGCGCACCAGGAGCGCATGTGAGCGGACGTTTGGAGAGGAAGTGCCACACCTAATATAAACTTCATTCACGACCAAATCCCAAAGGCTTGCGACTCACCCTCGTTCTTCAGTGCGAAACGGTGAGATACACGCACGCTTGCAGGCATTTATCCGCAAAAACAGCGCAGAAAGTGGCGCCTCGCGTCCTGGCGCATGACAGAAAACGCGCAGCTTCTTTCCGGGTTGACAGCAAGTTGAGTCTAAAGCAAAACTGGACGCATCCGGCACTATCTGTCATTTTTTTACATGCGGAAAGCGGAACCCAGTAAATGCACAATGTGCCAAAACGCAGCTGCTTTAAAACTACTTCTATTTCTACCCTGACTTTTAATGCGCGCTGTTATTTACCTGTTACACCGTTCATTCAAACTGTGTTTAAGTTAAGTCAGTTTTGCATCGTAGCTGAAAACTTTGCACACAGTTATATTTTAGATATTTAGTTTCTATATTTTTAAATCAACCTGATTTCATAAGATCATGAGACGCATTTCAGACGAGCGCAACTAAACTTGTGACCTGAGTTTAACTTTTACATTATATTTATGCCTTTTATAAATTCTGTCATTCTGTACAACATTTTCTCTGTATGTGTTTTTGCATTGGAAAAAAACAGCCCATAATATTGAGCTGCTAACACTAACACTGTATCCACGCATTAAACTCTATGCATACATAAAATATTGGCATCACTGAATATAATTCATTAGAAATAAGGGTTTTATATCATTTGTATGTTTATGCAAATGAACTCTAACATACACTGTGCAGAGGCGACTGAAAAGCGTCACAACCAAATGAGTCTGACGTAAGCAGACCCTGGACTGTGGGCGTGACGTCTGAGGTTTATGCAAATTAGTCTGTCAGTAACCAAATCTGACATTTTACACCTATAGCTACTGTTGTCTAGTTTAATAAAACTTTAAATCTTTAAACATGACACAATAAAGCTTTGGTATAAACACAGCAAGTTATTAATATGTGCTCATTCTTATTATGTCCAGTTAAGCATGTGTGTAAAGTTTCTAATCCCAATTTAAAATTTGATGCAATTAATAAAAACATGAATCCAGTTAAATGATTAAAACAAAAGTTTACAGTCATTTTCTCTCCAAAAACGTGTTTTTATTTGTGAAAGTGCAAATACACAAAATATGAAATAAACACATTAAATAAATACACAGCCACGCAATCTGACAAATGTTTTCATTAGAAATAAAAAAAGTTTGACGATGGTTTTCAGTCTGAAAGCCAGCAAGCAGACCATTCTCTAATCTTCTAATGACACGCTGCAGCACATTATCAACTCGGGTTTAATTGGAAAATGGTTTTATAAGTCCGTTATCCATGGCCCTGGAGATGCAGCTGCGTGCCGCATCGATAGCTTCCTGTTTCTTGGGATTGTCCTCCAGCTTCGCCAGGAACGTCAGGATCTCCAACATCTCGCTTCCGATCAGCTTCTTGGCTATCTCCTCATCCGCGTCCAGCATGTTATAAACAGTGACGAGACCTCTGTGCTGAATATGAGGGTTGTCATGGAGACACAATCTCTGCATGATCTCAAGCCACTGTTCGGTCTGTTGAAATTAAACAAGAATCATTCACTCGGTCGTCTAACTTCATCAGACATGTTCAAGGCTATTTCATCCCAGCTACCAATTTTAGGTTGTAAGAACGTTTCCCCAATGTTTCCTTTTAGTGACAAAAATGTTCTAGAAATGATTAAAACATCTAGAATGTTTTGACATTGAATTAACAATGTGGCTTGGTTACAATGTCATTTAAACTTTTAAACATTCTKTTCAATGTTTTTAAAACGTTGCACTGACAAATACAAATATGTTTAAATATTACAAATATGATATATAACATTAACATGCGATGGGTTTTCATGTTACAGCAGGAATAGAAGAATCACGTTTAATGAAACGTACCACTTTAGTCATCTTAACAGCCAGTTTCTTCTGTGCGGCTGTTAGCATTGCTAGCGCGCCGGCCGCCGCTCTCTGTAGAGTCTCATCTTCCTCACCGCACAGCAGAACCAGCAGCTTCAGTTTATCGTTTCCATCCTCCAGATATCTGTCCTGAACCTGCCCAAAATATCACTCAGGTCAACATCTAAAAACATCTGAGCACACAAAATGAAATCTGACTGTTAACAATGTCATACCTCTTTACAGGAAACTAAATTGCACATGCATTCTGTTGCAGACTGTCTGATCTGATCGTGTTCCTCAAACATGTAGTTCTCAATCTCAGGAAGAGCCTTTTCCTTCAGGATTTTCACTCTGCAGAGAAAGAGTTTGAGGATTAGCTTGTATTTCCAGAAAGGAACATCTGAGTTTCTGTTTAAACAACTTTGGAGGTTTGCACACCCACCGAAGTTTGTCATTTAAGGCAGCGAGATTTGTGAGGCCTCGTAGGGCTTCAAAGTTCTCGATTCCTTCTCGTTCCGTGTTTAGCAAGGAAACCAGGGGTCGGATAACTTCATACATCTGTTTTGAAATGAAGATGCAAAGAGATTTGACATCAGAATTCAGCTGAATAAAAGTCTTTCTAATAGTGGAGATGTTATGACGTTGTCTTACCCTCTCACCAGGAAAAGCGATTTCAGGGTTGGAAACTGCAGCAATCTTGGCCAAAGCGTGACTAGCCTTTATTTTGCCTTTGTCGGTTCCCTCCAAGGCTAATGGGATTAAAGCCTATTGAACAATTAATATTTTCAGTATCACAAAACTCCAAAATGTGCTGAGGTGTCTTCAGCAAAGTTTCTCAACCAGGTAACCGGGGTCGCAACAAACTCAGACCTCAACAAATTTCCAAAAGGTCCTTAAGATGACCTCAAATGATTTAAAACTTTAATTAAGGTTTAAAATATGGCAAAACAAGCATGTAAGTGAACTAAAGCTGAAGTCCAAAAGGCTGAGATCCACTGATCTACAGGGCTTGTGTTTCATGTGTCGTACCTTTCCTCCACCCTGGGCTACAATTGTTCCACGATCTTTAATATCTTCTGCCAGGGCAAGAAACACTCTGGGTGGGTACAAAGAGGAACCGTTAGAACAGTCTCACCTGTTGAGAACCACAGCTGTAGAACTTTATCTGGTATCTTACCGTGCAAGCATCTCTTTAGTCTGATCTGTGAGAATGGAACTGTCGGCTTTGACCATCACAGCAAGAGCCGATATGATTCCACCTTTCAAAAGCTTCTTCACTCGCCTTTCAATGAAGTCCTTCTTATCCTAAAGCACAGGAGAAATGCTTTCAAACTCTTTTAGGATGGGTAGTTGTCATGAAACAGTAAAAATGTTAGAGGAACTATTGGACAACCGCCTTGTTAACCGCCTTGGTTCAGTGGTGATAGTTCATCAATCTGAAATTATTTATGAACTATCGGTCACTCCTTCACCAGCTAACAGGGAGTATTCTCAAAATGATGGCTTACATTCTCATATTAGGTGCTCTCAAAGTTAACAAAACATTTTTACAGTAACGTTTGTAGAACATTTTTTTCTGTGTTGGCGTTGGCACATGTTAATATCTCAAAAGGTTAACACTGAAACACTGAAAAGGTTAACACTTCTTAGGTTTTTAGTGGATCATCTAAAATGTTCTGAACGTTCCAGAAAATTTTTACTTAATGTAAACGCTAGGGAAACCTTCTCAGAACATAAAATTGTTATCTAGGTCTTTACCTTGGGGTGCTGCTCAGGAACATGTTGTTTGGAGAACTTGGCCAGCTGCACCATCTCAGGAATGATCTCCTTCTTCTCGTAGCTGTTGGTGCAGTTGACCAGGGTGCAGGCAACAGCGTACAGGATGGTCTTATCCTTTGACTGTAAGAGAAGAAATCATGTCAAAGTTATGAGAACCTCAGTCCGTTGGGTCCCATACACTGAGAAGCAGAAATTATTAAGTCCAGCCAGGAGTGAAGAGAGCTTTGCATCTATCTGCACATACCTTGGCGAGCTCAAACATGGCCCTCATGGCTGGTTCATCCTCTACAAAGTCATCTTTCACATCAGCGTCGTTGGTAAGATAAGCCAAACCTTCAATGGCCCATTTCCTGGTACGGACATCAAGTGAGGGGTTGCAGAGCCACCTGTAACATGGCATGGTAACTTGTTAAAGTTTTGAGTTATGATGTGCCACAATAGGCTTTCATAATGAACTTTATTCCATCTCCAAAGATCAAAGAATATTTGATGAGCCCTCAGGAAATGACATGAACTCTCACTTTCTGCACTGTTTGGCCAGTTTCTCTGTGGAACCTTCTGCAAACTGCCTCATGCTGTAATCATCTCCTCCAGCAGATCCCAGCTTACACAAACCCTGTGAAAACCAAACATCAGATGGACTCACAACCACAAACAAAGCAACTACAGCTGGTTCTTAAAGCCTAAACTTGTTAGCTGGGCGATGGTCAGAACTAACAATGCGTCTCTGCTTACCACAAGTGCTCTGATCTTGATCTTCTCATTCTTGGTTTTCTTGTACATTTCCTTCAGCAGAGACACACCGTTGCTGATGAAGAAGGAGGCTTTGCTTGTTTTTGTGGAAGCATGAATGAGAGCCTCCACAGCTACCAGCTGGTCCACCTCACGTTCTGACCCGCAAAGAGCCACCATCATCTCCATCACACCCTGACGACCCGACAGGGCATTGCCCACATCAAAAGGTCCTTGCAGAAGGCCTGACAGAGTATTTATGGCATGGATGTTTCTGTCCATATCATTAGGGTCAAACTTGCCCCTGTTGACATAAGACAAAGAATTTATAGAAATGTTGACAAGCAAGTGCGTTCTGCTATTGTGACCAGCGTGAACTTACTTAATGTAGTCATCGCAGATGTCTCTGAAGTTATCTCGCTCAGGGTCACAGCGCAGGTCATCGTAGATCTTGTTGAGGAGAATGCTGGCGATCAGCTGCGTGTTTTCTGTCAGGGGCAACTGATCAGGAAGATCCGGAACCTGACCACAGACCTTCAGAATCTTCCTCAGGCCTGGTTTGAAACAAAAGGTTAGTTAAAAGTTCTTATAACCTAAAATGGCTGGGATAAGTAATCTGTAGAGCATATTTATGTGGTTAACTGGTGCGGGCAAATAACTTACCGTGGTCAATGGTGAAGAGAGACTTTGAGTTGTCCGTGTTTTTTTTATCTTTTCGTGGGACGTTTCTGGTCAAGAGGTTCAGAGCTTGATCTCGGCCGTGTCCTGATACCTTCTTACTCGCAATCATCTCCAACAAGGCCAGCAGGATGTCCTTCAGGTCTTTACTGGAGTCTGACAGTTACCACAGAATATAAAAGTTAACGCAATGATCTGCATTTTCAACACCACCAACTAAGCATCTGTCAAACGTAAAATGTAAAAGCAGTTTTCCTCTCTTACCGAGCACCAGAGCTTCTTCTTTGCCATAAATCCTCTTGTCGGCTCCCGACAGCGAGTCGTAGACGCACTGGAACAGGTTTGCGGTGGCCAGCGAGATTTCCTCATTATCCACAGCCATGATGCTGCAGAGTTTGGAGATTCCCACCATATGTATGATGGCTGTCGCCTTTATAAACACATTAAACACAAACTTCATAACCAAACAGATACAGAAGACTGAACACTGCTGAACGCTGTAAACCTGCAGCTGAAAGACTGATATTATCTTAATTAAAACAGAATCAAACTATTTTTACAGCATTTTATTGTTCAATAAAAATATCAGAGCAGCCTTAAAATATAATAAATGTCTATTAGAAGCAAAATACTGTAAAATGTGTTAATATCTATTTTGCTTTGCATGTAAATGTATCATGTTGTAAAAATTATTTAGACAATAAATGACATCAGTATGAGGTCATTATTCCGGCTTACTCTGGCTCTGTGGCCGGTGCACATTCCCGACAGAGTCCGGATGGCAGCCAGAATCATCTCAGGGTTTCCGGTGTCAATCAGCTGCACAAGCAGCGCGACTCCGTTGTTCTGGAAGATTCTCTCTGCGCCCGCATCCTCTCTGGCCAGAACAATCAGATTGTTTGCAGCCTGGTGGAAGAGATTCACAGATTTACATGTACATTTCAATTGCAGGTCTACAATAAAGCTGCAATGTTTAACTTTAGCACCATCTCTGCTTGAAACATAAAATTGCAGGTTACTTCCCTGTACAAATGTTGATGTCAAAGGGAATCAAACTGACATTTCCTGTGTGAAAATCTGAATTATAACTCAAATAATAAACTTACTGTTGAGTATCAGGGAAAGTTTGTTATGTACACATTTTAAACTAGAAAAAGTTACAGGTTGCAGCTTTAATTTGTATTTTTGAGATATTAGAGGATGATGAAGCGGTTCAGACCTTTTCTCTTTTGTCTTTATCCGATTCTTCTGAGAACAAAATGTCAAACATGTTCTGCACTCTGGAGTCCGTTGAGAAGGTTGTTTTCAGCTGCGGGAGAATCAGACGTGACGTTAGATGTTCAGACGTTTCATGAAACCATCAAGCGTTTGACAGGACAATCCAAACCTTCTGCTGGATCTCGGCTCCGAGTCTTCTGAGGGTCTCCAGGAAGGTCTTGTTTTTAGGTTCTATGGTTGCACATCTCTGGACGTCTTTGAAGGCCATGTCCAACTTCCCAAGCTTTTCAAGTGCTTGACATCTTCTGTACAGAGCTTTGACATCAGCGGCGTCCACATCGATGGCTGCAGTGAGGAAGAAACATCACACATTTAAAGCTGTAATCCATAACATTTGTCTCTCTGTCGCCATCTGTGTTCGAAACACAAAACTGCAGGACACTTGTATTTTCTGTTCTGAGCTTTAAATCTGATATGAAACTGAATAACATTTATGAATCGTACCTTTAGTGGCATCTGATACTGCGTTGCTGTAGTTTTCCTGAGAATCACAAGGGAAAATAAATATCATGTGATGTGTTGTATATGGACTCACACTGGGTGCAGAGAACAGATTCGTACCTTCTTCAGATAACAGGCTGATCTGTTCCTGTGGATGACAGCCAGTGTTTTCTTGTCTTTGCAGGATTTTATGGCTTTGCTGTAGCACTCGATGGCTTTCTCAACTTCTCCCGCCTGGAAGTATTTGTTTCCTTCTTCCTTTAACTGGAGCGAATCTCCCATTTCTCCCATCTGAAGAAAAAATGTTACAATGATCATTTACAGATCGTTACACATTTTCCTCATGTTACTTTCCGGAAAATATTTCCATTTATGTAAAAATAACATTTAATCTTCAACACTGTACAATGTCTGCAAAGTAACATAAACTCTAATTCACAGCAAAACATCTATAACTGGTTTTGGTTAAGTCAGAATTATTGTTTAATTTGTTTAATTGAGTAAATATAACTAAAGTACCAGTTAAACTAGTTTGAATTAAACCAGAGTTAAACTGGACAATTAAACTAGTGTTGAATCAGGTAAAAACACTCTTAAAATAACAACTATGCTTAAGTTTTAACAAGTCCTGCTAATAATCAATTATTATTATTTTAATACATTTCCTCACAGCAGAGGTGTAAGAATAAAACACATTCTGATCCTATAATTATTATTTTCTTTCACTCATAATAACAAATATTTCCTCCAAACACATTTTGCAACATTTTTAAAATACTAGCAGGATATTTTAGTATATTTTCCACACTTACCATTTAGATGCAACTTCTTAAAACGCTCTGAAAATGTTCACAAATGGTGAAGCACATGTTATCAGTGACTTTAAATGTCTGACCCTCAGGCCTTATATGGGCAACAGCGTGGGCCAACCAGAGATCTTCCTCCACAATACTTACTACAATGAACAGCAATTCATTTAAACCTACAGATTGACTCCCTGTTCTGTCAGACACAACTCTACAAAACAAACAACCCCGAATGAGAAAAATGACAAACCTTTAAGAAGTCAAGAAATCTGTGCTTTCGTTGGAAAGAAATCTGTGTTTGAGTGTAGCTGAAGTTTCTCGAAGTTCTGCTTTATCAGTTGTAACGCCCCCCCCACAAGTCACTTATATATATCTTGCATGCAGGGGGGCACATACCAGCATAATGGGTGAAACCATTGCATGATAACGGGGTGGTACAGCCATCGTTCACCCCATCTCATTAGCAAACACACACTTTTTCTACAAATAACAATATAAATTTATATCATGCAGTATCTTTTAATCACGCCATTTAATGGTATTTGATGACTGCTGTAAAGTAAAACTGAGTCATAAAATGCAGATGTTTAGTCGCCCCTCTTATCAGCGAAATGGACCGTCTCTGATACAGTCTATTTAGGGAGCAGAGCATGACAGCTGAGAAAATGAAGGAACAAATGTCCAAACCCACCTAAGGGGGGGAGGCGTCAACAGCTGGTGTGGTGGAGATCTGACTGGTAGCTTCTAGAACATGAAAGCTCTCGAAATCTGCTGAGGAAAACTGGGGAAGGTGTTACTCTCAACAAAACATCCTGAGACCTTCTGCTCTGTTTGTGAGCCTCTATTTTTAGTCTTGATATGACATGAAAAGTCATATAAGAATTGTGGTTACGGCTCCTTCTGCAGTCGTTCTGTGAGGACATGTAGAAACATCTACACGGTAACATCAGATACATGAGCAACCACAGACAATCAATAAAGTTAATAGTTTAGTTAATAAGATGATCATCACAGATGATCTCACTTGTTTTAGAAAATGTTGCGTTTGCATGTTTGCAGGATCTCAAAATGTTGAAGATTGTATCAAATCTAAAATCTAAATCAGGTTTTACAAATTCTCTGTTTAGATATGAGAAATTAACATTATACTCATTTGAAAAACACAAACAATCACCATGAAAACAATTCGATTTCCTACTTTATGTGATGCTAGATTTGAAAAACAGACCAACACAAGATTCATTTATAATAATGATTTAATAAATTATGGCCTCGAAACAAACAAGGGTGCAATAATAATAATAATAATATTAATAATAATATTTAAAAGACAGTTCTGACATTATATTTAAAATCATTAAAGCGCATTAGTGACGTCTGTACAAAATGTCGTCAAGTAAATAGTGACCAAATGATGCTCTGCTGATGTCACTTCCTGTTTGTGATTGTCAGAACAGCTGAACTTATACAGTAAAATTTACACGTACATTTACAGTACACAGCATATCTGTGCTCATCGAAAGACGTCTGAAAACTAAAGTCACACACTGATTGTTTTTTTCCTAGAAACTCTGTTTCCTGGGAATGAAAATGTCAAGATTATTATTCCGCGAGGAGAACTACAATAACACACCTGTGTGATGTATGAAAATTGCGCGTTTAAAAATATATGTGCTGCTTTGAGACACTAAGCACTACATCTAGGGCACTAAAGACTAGATCTTAGGAGGTATAGTGATCAACTGTTTATAAACCCTCTTTGCATATCAAAGGAGCGTTTTTATTGCGTTTCTCCCAAACAAGGAGCGATGGCGTCACCTTAAGTCACGTGACGTCACACCTGACCCCAGAGCTGCCGATGTAACGCGTGATACAAAGTTCATCTCCAGTTGAGAAGCAAAGCTGGACTAAAAAAGCACAGTCAGCGTTGAGTTGATGGCCTCCAAGAAGCTAAAATCTTCAGAGCGGTTCTTGGCACTACAAACACATTTTCCTGCAGTCTGAGGAGATTTGATGTACAGTAAAGATGTTTACAGTTGCTGTTTTATTGCACCATGAGGTCTTTTACTTGTTTGGCAGAAGGGGGCGCTGTCGACACATGAAGATCTGCACAACAGAAGCTGGAGATGATGAAGAAATCTCATGTTTCTTATCACTGAAACACAAATAAGTGCAACCAACGTGTTAATGTGACGCTTTGCCCAGAATTAAACAGTCATGCAGGTTCACAATGGCTGCTTTAATGCTTTATCTGGTCATTTTTCCACAGGTAACTCACAAAATAGACGTCCAGAACAGACTCGTCGTCTCTGTCCATGTCCATGGTGCTGCGCTCGGACAGCAGACAGATGGCACTGTCCTCCAGCGTGAACGTCGAGCTGGATCCGATGCCGTATCTGATTTGCAAAGGAAATAATGTTGGTGCATTCAAATGCAAAGCTTTCAGACTATGACTATAACATTAGGCAAAGCTGGTGGTGTCCCAGCTCGTGAAGCTTGTGATAATCTGACAGAATACGAGGGTGTGTCTGAAAATAAGAGGCACAGAAAGTATTTCAGCTATAATGTTACGTATCTCCATAACACGTCTCAATTGACCACTGACATCCCATAAGGACCGTTCTGGTGTCTTTTGTTGCCTGCAGTAATCTCTTGAGTTATGGCTGCCATGGCAACCAGACCCTTGTTCACCTAAAGTACCCCTGACTGTGACACATTTCAGACACGGAGGGTATTTATTAACTCACACCTGACCCGGCTTATCAAACATGATCTAATCTATACCATAAACCATCAGTACGTGGTTCATTTGATTGTCAGTCAGTGCTAAACTAACTAGAATCATTCAAATTATTGATGGTAGGTTATGTTTTCTATAAAGCTGTTTTCAACAAGCTGTAGTTACACATTTAAACTGATCTTAGTCAACAAATGTCACTATATCCTTTACAAACCAAATTACGTTGTTTAAAGCCTTAGAAAGCGCCGCAAATGAATCTGTTGTATCGATAAAGACAGGATAACGCCAGACTCAATTCACTCAACAAACCTTCTGTGTCTTTAAAGTATTTAAAATGATATATAGTTTCTTAGCAAGCAGGTAAAATATTGATGGCTGATTATTGAAACAGGTGCAGAGATCCACACAGAATGAAGTAACAGCAGGTGCAGCGTGACACACATGGCCAGAGGACACAGGAAGTTGATTATAACTTATTAAGTGTAGAATTGTTTGTATTCAGAAGGACTGGGTCAGTGAAGCGTCTCGGTGGAGGAACAGCAGGTGATGGCAGAAGATAACAGGTGTGTGTCACGTTTACGGGTTTGAAGTTTGGAGCGTGAGTGTGAGAAGCATCACCTTTCGTTCGTTCTGGCCTCCAGGTACCGTTCCGTCATGTAAACAGAAGGAGGCAAGAGGTTGGGGCTGACGGAGGCGGCCTCATATGGGTAGGGGGTCTGAGGTACCAGGTCAGGGCGGTTGTAGGACCAGAACACTGTGGAAGAACAGTTTATAAGCATTACTTGAAATTCAGTCTTGGTGTTGCTAGCTTCACATTTCTGCCTGTAAACCTTCATCTTTTCACCTGCTGTATGTGCGTCTTTGCATTTTTTGAATTCGGGAACGAGACAAAACTTTTGTTTGTGATAAACGCCACAGGTATCTTTAAACAAGGCGTTTAAAATGGGTACCAGAATATTCCCTCTTTTGAAGGATGTATATTCTGCATGTACAGTAAATATATACAGTAAATTACAAAAAGAAATCACATTTCAGGAGTGTAAATGTGGAAACAGTGTGGTTTGTGTTCAGGTTGTAACTGTGGACTGAATGCGGAATAAATGACTGTTTCAAATGGCAGCTTGTTTTTCAGGTTTCTTTTCCAAACAATATTTCACGAAGTAAATAAAGCGAACACTTCCTATTCACAAATGTCAGCTGTGATTAAACTCACGCTGGCAAGCAAATGTTATGATGTTTCCCTCTGTGAGGCAATAGAACACAAATAAGAGCTTCATGAGTTTATGGGAGACGCTGTACAGTAACTACATAAGTACCGCCCACCTGGTCCATCTAGACTAGCTAGACTGCGAGCTCCTCCGAGTCTGTCTATCTTCTCCTCCCGTTTCTCCTCCTTCTGTGAGGACAGAACCTCCTGAGAGGAGAACTTCAGCGCTGGAACGGAGTTTCGCGGCCTCTTGCTTGGAGAGAAACGATTTGCTGAGGCCCGTGGGAAAGACAAATTAGATGTTTTTATTATCTCAGTGGCTTCTTTTACTCAAACAATGATTAGACGAACATTTTATGGTCCTTGCACAGAAGATATGAATTTATTTACATGGCTATGAGGATGTAAAGAGACTTTTAAATGGCATAACAAAAATGTTTCTGGGAAAAAATTACCTTGCCTTTCAACAACCACCCAGGAAGCTTACAGGCACTTAAAACTATAACACAATAATATATCTCCTTCCTGTTTTACAAGAAATGCAAGTATCTCCTTCAGAACATGAACATCTAAACTGAGTTGTACATCATGCACTGCTACAGGAGACAACAACATTATCACTGCGTAACTATCAAGGGAAAGACTGTGAACAAATCTAGATTCACTGATTCTGAAGACACACGCATTGCATTTAAACAGATTCATTCTCCATCGCTCATTAATCTTTATCTCGCAGACTTACGCTGAATCTTGCGAAACACTCTGCCGCTCATGAACTTGAGAAATCGGTTTGCATAGAAACTCGGCCTGTGCACAGACACTGTATCCTGAGAGAGAGAAACATGAACTATTTAAACTGGGAAGCATCCGTGTAACTGGGGATTTCTTGTTAAATTCATAAACAAAGACAGATCCGGCTGGAGGTGTTGCAGACTTACCCCATCATAAACGAGAGCCTTCCAGGAATGTTCCAGCTTCTTAATGAACCTGAGTGTGGAATGAGAACGTCAGGTCATCAGGAATTTGGCGCGTATGTAAATGCTCTGTTATGAACTAGCATTGCTTCAGATGTCTGTACGGCGTTGTATAGCAATTAGTCAGTAATCTGGTTTACCTGTAAGACTGTAAGATGTCGATTATTCCTAGAAAAATTAGCAGCTTCTCGTCTTTTTGTGTTCTGGCAGGTATTCCCCCCATTCTAGACAAACAGAAAGTAAATTTCATTCAGCCGTATGAAAACAGACCCGGGTCACATTTCAGATGTGTGAAAGTCACGAGACAAATCACATATTTGTCTCAACATATAATATAAAAATACACCGTATTTTGCGCAAGTAATTAAAATCTCATTATCGTAACACAAACTGTTTAAAAATGTTTTTCTCAGGACTGAAATTATTCTGTATGTAATCAGAGGTATAAAACTTTTAACAGTTAAAATAAAAGTACTGTGTCAAAGTTATCAATATAGTTTTTATTGTGTAATTCAATTAATAAGAAACTTTGTTTTGTGTTTTCTAATAAACATGGTGTATTAGATGAAAGATTATATTTATAATTTAATCGTGTGACATCTTTCACAGGAAGCATTCATACATGATGTAGCTTCCAGCGTAACTAGCTCATGCTTCTTTACAGCATCTGATATCTCAACTAGCTTCAGACGCTCACGTGTTGTCTGTGGTCAGACTCTCAGCAGCTTTTCCGTCCCCCTGAATGGACTCCATCGCGGTGGAGTAAAGAACCTTCTGAACCAAAGTTCTCTTCCAGTCCGACCCGTCTCGCTCTGTGTTGCCATGGTCCAAAACGTGAACGCCCAGCAGCAGACTGTAGTCCATGATTTTAAAGCTCTCCAGCACCTGAATCACATTCAAACTGGTTCATCATGTTCACATCATTCAAGAATCAGAGTGACTCTCTTACACAGTGTGACAGAAGACCTCAGACAAACCCAAAGTCCTGGTTTTAGACAATAAATTAGCGTTCTAGCAACATTACTGCAAGAATGTTTTTGGCAACTTATAATGTTCTGAGAACGTTCCCTGTTAGCTGTGAATGACTGCAGCATCTGTTTTTATCCAAATATCCATTAGGTTTCCTTAAATGAACAGAAAAATAAAAACAGCAAAATGGATTTAAGACATTTTGAGACAAAAACAGATGCAATGAAGTCAATTCTGTATAATTTAACATATTATTGATACACAAACGGCAAGCCACACAATTCTGTTTCCTTTTAGAGACCTTGAGCAAACAAATTTGCTCTTGATTTGAGATGTTAATCCATGTTATATGTTATTTTAGTGACACTCTATATATTTGCAGTTGTTTAGTTTGTCTAGATTAATGCACCAGCACAAGTCTGTGATCTTAAATTAATAAATGAACAGAAATTGAACAATAATGGGTTTACAGGACTAAAGTTTTGAATTATGTGTGTTTTCCACTGTAAAATCAATATTCATATTATTTGAATAGGGACACACACCACCTTCTTGTTTTGCATCCGGCCAAGAAGGTTTGTGGTAGAACCCTAACTAGGTCACATCAGAACATCATTACCACACAAAGACTGCAGTGGACGATACACAAGGTCTAATCTTTTAGTACAAGTAAGATTATTAAGTTCAGACCTAACACTTCTAAAACTACAGCATGTTCTCACAGGACACCAGTCCCTGTTCTCTTTAAACAACAAGCTATAATTTCCCCTTTTTAATACCAATGCAAACGGTTGTGTTACGTGAATGTGCTTCATGTTTTGAAATCTCTGTTCCATTTTTGGCAGAAAACATTCAGAGTTTGGAGCAGCACTTGATGGTGACGTTTGTGATACATCATCATACCACATGCTTTCAGCTCAGTGTGCCAACGTCAACACAAATGAACTACAGTCACTTATAACTTATTAACCTCAGACGTTAGGTGCAGAGTTCAATCAAGATGAAAATGTGTCTCCTGTAATTGCACAAATCATGTGGGCAGTTCATTTAATAAACTCATCTGGCCTGATCGTACAGCACAAAACCTCCCTCA
>JBAJNP010008371.1:2699-20405 GCA_036877545.1 Yasuhikotakia modesta | reverse complement strand
TGTGTGTGCAAATATGTGTATGCGTGTGTGTATGTGTAAATATGCGTATGTGTGTGTGCGCATGTAAATATGTATGTGTGTGTGTGTAAATATGTGTGCATGTGTGTTGCCCATGTTAAGACGAGCCCCTTTTCTTCCAAACACAAATAAGTAGCTACATAGCAGAACCTCTCCTGAGGAGCTAAATTTAACACAAATCTCTGCTCCTGAAACTCACTCAATCACAATCAATCACACACACACACACACACACACACACTCAACACACACAAACACACACACTTTCAAATCGTCACACAAAACACAGGCACAGTGAGGTACAGTGCGTGACATCACAGTGTCCCGATGACAGGTCAAAGGTGAAAAATTTAACATAATTGCACAATTCCTTTAAATGGACCATCTTGATCAATATTTGTCAGAGAGACTCTTGATAGAACCGTATGCCTGTGGGACGTTCTGCTATTCCAGGATCCGAGCTTCACACAGCGGGTCCATTAGAAAATCAATTACAGACTCTTCGTTTCTACAGCTACAGATCCAAACAAATCGACAAGATGGTTCTCAGATGTTTTTGAATAAACACAAAATAATACTCCAGCATTTTGCTTAATGTCTTTGTCGTTTGATAAGAAACATAAAAAGTAACATAATTCTTGGGAAAATCCACGAACTAAAATTCTGTTTATATGAAAATTAGAAGCTCTTTATCAGCGGCTGTTTCTTTAACTTCCCGGTGGATGTCCCTCAAATATTCAAAACTTTCTGAGGAGCAAAAATGGGCCTCCGTGCAAAAACAATGACCCGTCAGTCCTTTTAGAAACTTGACACGCCTCCAATTCATGAAAGTGTGTTTTACAAGCAGATAAAGATTAAATGTAATAAAAAATAAGAAAAAACACAGAGGAAAGATGATAAATGGAAACAGGACAGAGGACTAAACGTTTGCATCATTTCAGCCTCAAATAATGCTAATCTCTCCTGACAGAGATGCTAGTTATGTGACGGAGGAATTAATCACAACAGACTTTAATAAAAACGGACGTCATGTTTGATTTGATGAAAACAAGCATCGGGGACACAGCAGCGTTTTTATGACACACCCTCTTAAAGAAAAAGTCAAAAATACAAAATGTTACTCATGTAAAAGTTTTCATGCCTTATCGATCATGCGTTTTTTACAGTGCGGTTAAACGGGACTGTTAGCACAACGGCTTTGTAAATTCCCAGAGTGTTTATCTTTCAACTCTGTGACGCCTGAAGTCGCCAATAGTTTGGTAGGAGTTACGGGTCACACATGAAAGTAGAGACTCTGTATGATGGATGACTGTGGACCAATAGGGTCTCTGTAAACTCGACCATTATTGCATCCATCACAGACTGATGGTCCTGCGGGGCGTGTAACACAAAACAGATTGAATGACAGACACAAACACAAGCTCACATATGACAGCAGAACCGACCAGCACCTCAGATCAGCAGACTGGAGTGAGATGAATCAGAACCAAACATGATGATGTCACTGATGATGTCACATGGTGATTTAACTAATATTTATGATGGCCAGAAATCTGTCTACATATTGAAACCGCAAGGCTATACGTTTATTAATTAAATTAATGCCATCATAATTTAGTTATTAATATAATGTGAA
The DNA here is from genome assembly GCA_036877545.1 of Yasuhikotakia modesta. Lineage (NCBI taxonomy): Eukaryota > Metazoa > Chordata > Actinopteri > Cypriniformes > Botiidae > Yasuhikotakia > Yasuhikotakia modesta. The sequence goes on along the minus strand of JBAJNP010008371.1, from coordinate 18,751 downwards.
TCAAATGAGTTTGAAAGGACATGAGAGTTAATGATGACAAAATTATTAAATTTAATATGAAATATTCCTTTTTGGTTTAAAAAAAAACACAGACATACTTCTTATATTCCGTATTTCCCTTCCCATAATTTAATGGAAGTTCAAACATTGAGGGCTTTAATAAAATGTGTGTAACACAGAAAGTCTCTCTTAACATCTGTCTGTTTGAAAACACTCAGAACCGCAGGGATAATAACACAGACATCAGTCAAAAACGTCTCCCTGGCCCTGGATTCAATCACCTCACATGCTCTCCGTCTCACGTCTCAATAAATGAGGGATGATGGCCAGACAAACAGGGAAAATTGGTGATCTGCTGATATCTGGCCTCAGATAGCACAGAATTGCTAATGTTTGACACCGTTTACATCAACCACTTTAGCTGACAAATTCTGACGCTTAACAGAATCTCAAGAAATACATTTTTTTCCTCGACCACAGTCTTCTCTGTATGGATGGACTGTAGCAGTTTTCTGTTCTGCTTTTCTCTGCGTAATTCAAATTTCTACACGATTAACTCCTATAATGAGAGATTAAAATGAAAAGAAAAAAACGAGCATCATAATCTATGCTTTCAATTCACATTATAAAATAACTACCAGAAAGTTATACGGGCAATTACACTTATATAGGACAATCATCTACTGCAATAATCTATAATCACACATGCACATTAGAGGAACATATACCTACCACTTATGCAATATTTTTTAAGGCCTCTTTGTCTCATTTAGCGAATAAAGTTTTTTCCTGACAATATAAGACACCAGCAGGCAAACTCACAAATACATAATTTACTTCCACTAGGACTTACAGCAAATTTATAACGAATAAATTATTAGTCGATGATGAATTGCCTGTTGCTTCTGGTGGATATTCAAGCGCTGCAAAAAATTAATCACTGCAGTCCATTATAATACGCAAACCATTTCTTAACCCTAAATTATTATTTACTGGCCTGCCGTCTTCAGCTGAGCCTTTGACATAAAAAATACTCCCACGTCGTACAAAGTGCTGAATTTATATAGCCTAAAGCTCTGTGCATATAAATTGGACATTAAAACCCATTCTGTGTTCTGAAAAAGGACATTTCTCTCTCACACACACACACTCGCTGTCTTATTTACACACCCAAATCTTACTCTCTGATGGTTTGCATACAATAAACAGCACGAGGGCTTGTGTCTCTCCTCAAAACAGCAGCCCTGAGGTAAACTCAACTTAACTCAAGGTAATAAGGTTATGATTATATGCAGGCTGGAGATAGAGACAAGATAAGAAACTTCAGATCTCTGTATCTGTTTCTGTCTGAAGATTAATCTCTTGTTCTGAATAAAGGAGACAAATTCTTTATCTAATGGTCTGTTGGTTCAGCACCGCACACAGATTCTGTTCAGCCCGTTATCTGGTGAGAATGAGCCTGTGATTATGAGCTTTCAATGAAAGTGATGATGGAGCTACAACAACGATCGCTTTGGGTGTTAACATTTGCTCAGTGAAAACACTGCAGCTGGTGTTTTTTTGTACACAACAAAGATCTAACTCACTGAATTATACCGTTACCTTTAAATAACGTTACCTTTAAAGGTAGCTGGAACTTTCAAAAAAAAATTTAACATTTGGAAATTTTGGGGAAATGTTCTTACAACCTAAAGTTGCTAGCTGGCTAAGCAACGCCCAGGAACTTTTCAAAGCGAGGCCCGTGTGCCTCTCAGCATGACAAACAGCCAATCAGGACGCGGCTTTCTCTCTCTGAAAGGCCCTTGTGAAGGTGAACTCCAGGTTTCTGATTGAATGAGGCAGACAGGAGTATTGATTACGTTCATCTGTAATGGAAGCTCATCAGAGCAAAAATGCAGAAAGGAACATCACCAACGCAGACGGTCTTCGCAGAACCACTTAAGTCGGGCCACCTGAGTGTCAGATCTGTATAACCCACACGCTCCATCAAACACTTAAGACACTTACCCCGGTCACGTGACACACCGCATCTCCTCACAAACCTTCACGGTGAAACCGCTCTGGTTTGTCATCCAGCACAGCTCCGTCGTTCCTTAAACTAACAAAAAAAAGCAGAAAAGAATCTATTTAATGATAATAAAAGTTGATTTTTTTAAACCAACAGGTACGTTAACCTGCATTTACAACAAAGATCAGTGCGAGATACAAATGATGATGATGATGAGAAAGACCTTTGCAAGGATAATATGCAAATGAGGTAATTATGACACTATGTGTGTGACTGATTAATTTCCCACCAAAATCACAGTACGCTCACACACACGCACACACACACACACACACACACACACACACTCCAAAACACACAAATACATGCTCAGGCAAGAACAAAAGTACACATGGGACTCAGAGGGTCAGGGACAAATAAACAAGGTGAAGTAAAATGAGAATCTGAAACACATTTAATTAAAGCTTATGTTTAAATAACAACATGTGGACAGTGTGCGATTCATGCCTGCAGGAAACGGGCTGTGTTTTCAATCACATACCATCATACTTGCACTCTGGTTGTAGTATGCAGCGTGTTCACTGGGTGAACAGTGAAACATCTGTGTTAAATATGCACGAGTTATTGCTCATACAAATTATGCATAACATTAAAATAACATTACATAAATGTAATAAGGTTGCTCCACTTCTTTCTGAAATACAACTGTGTAGAAATCAACTAGATGGATAGAAATGATAGAAATACATAAATATGTATAAATATAAATATATCCCGATAACAGGGAACGTTCTCTAAATGTTTTCTAGAGTTTCTGCATTAACATTAGTACAACCTTTTGAACGTTACACTTAAGCTGTAAACTGTGAAACGTTTTATAAACGTTTTGTTTCTCAAAATAATGTTTTTATAACCAAGCCACAATGTGAACATGTTCTTGAAACGTTTTAGTTACTTCATGGAAACGTTATTGGAACCTAACATTGTGAGCTTTGGTTCTACATTGTGGAAAATGAAAACCAGCCAAACTGCTTTAGTCGCACCTCATGCTCGTATATTCACGGATGTGTTTATTTCACAAACTGCTCTGATAAACATCAGAAACATATGAGCTGAACTGTGATGAATCGCTGGTCGTTCAAAACTCGCACCTGTTGCTGGTTATTTAATGCAATAATGCGTGATAATTGTGCCCATGTTTATTCATCCAAAAGCTCCTAAGGTTCAAATGATGGCAGCGCTGTTAAAAATGCTGAATGATCTGATACGTCACATTGCAGAAAAAGTGCAAATAATGTTTTGGCGCTACAGTTTTTTTTTGCGATGGTGATGGACGCGCAGAGGCCGAGGAAGATCGGGGGCGGCTCTTAGGGTTTCCAGCCCCTTCGGTGGGGGCTGGATTTAGGAATCCAGCACTTGTCAGACGCTCTTCAACTTATGATCCTTTGCTCGTCTCCTCGTCGCATCCTGCGTGGCACAGCGGCGTAATTCTGTCTTGCAGATGCTCGGGCACATCGGTGTTGTCCTCCGGAAACTGTAGGGATCCCCCTTCTGTTGTCCTTTACGCATGAGTGTCTACGTGCGCGATGAAGCGCTGGACAACACGCGCGTCTCCACGTACCTGATGCTTCAGCACGGAGAGTACGCGCGTAATTTTACGCATGAGAACCAGACCCTGGTTCCGGACCCCACCATGGGCCACGCGGGGAACCAAAGCACGGCCAGCAACGATCCGTTCGGTCGGAACGAAGAGGTGGCCAAAATCGAGATCACGGTTCTGAGCGTCACGTTCCTGGTGGCTGTGGTCGGAAACCTGAGCGTCCTGCTGGCCATGCACAACACCAAGAAGAAAAGCTCGCGCATGCACCTGTTCATCAAGCACCTGAGCCTCGCGGACCTGGTGGTTGCTTTCTTTCAGGTCCTCCCGCAGCTGTGCTGGGAGATCACCTTTCGTTTCTACGGACCGGACTTTCTGTGCCGGATTGTGAAGCATCTTCAGGTCCTCGGGATGTTTGCTTCCACCTATATGATGGTCATGATGACGCTGGATCGATACATCGCCATATGTCACCCGCTGAAGACCCTTCAGCAGCCCACCCAGCGCGCCTACATCATGATCGGGTCCACCTGGCTGTGCAGCCTGTTGCTCAGCACGCCCCAGTACTTTATCTTCTCCCTGAGCGAGATCAAGAACGGTTCGGACGTGTATGACTGCTGGGGACACTTCATCGAGCCGTGGGGAGTGCGCGCCTACATCACATGGATCACCGCGGGCATCTTCCTCATCCCTGTCGTCATTCTCATGATCTGCTACGGGTTCATATGCAGAACTATCTGGAAGAACGTGAAGTGCAAAACTAGGAGAGGAACGACGCACGGCGCGAAAGCGGGGATGATTGGAAAGGCGTCGGTCAGCAGCGTCACTATCATCTCGAGAGCCAAACTGAGAACGGTGAAAATGACGTTCGTGATCGTTCTGGCCTATATCGTGTGCTGGGCGCCGTTCTTCATCGTTCAGATGTGGTCGGTCTGGGATGAAAACTTCTCCTGGGATGGTGAGTACGGGTGTGCGTGTGTGAAGGGCTGCATCTCCAGAAACGAACTGCGTTCAATTGCAAATGTTCGTGGACATTGGAAAAAGAAAGAAAGAACGAAAAGAGAACAAATCTTGAAGCAATTACTTAAAGGTCTTTGTGAGAATCGATGTATTTGTTGATAGATAATTTAATATTCATATAACGTTGTCGAAACGTGCTGCTGTCAGCGCTGAACAGCGGGGATCTGTGCGTAATGGTCCGAGCGCACAGACTGTCCAAAAACAGTGGCAAGATATCAGGTAAATCAATCATCCAATCGACTCACATATACATGCTGTGAAAATATATCAGAAAAATTTGCAAGCAGATGTTATTGATGGATGCAAGACGCGCTACAACAAACCAAACCATGAAAATGACGCATGGAAAGATGCGCACGCAGATTTAAACGCTAGTTAAAACGCAATACATCCCCACGTCTGTCTGAAGCAAAGGTTTGGTGCATTCACCCTGACACCTGTCAAAACAACTTACAGTATGTCATTTAACTGATGCGTTCATTCCTATGACCAGCAGCCCTAAAGCAACAAGTGTCTTGCCTGCGTATTTACATCTTCAGTGTTTGAAAACTTGGTTCTCATTTCTTTCAGATTCAGAAAACGCAGCGGTGACCCTCTCAGCCCTGCTGGCGAGTCTCAACAGCTGCTGTAACCCGTGGATCTACATGCTGTTCAGCGGACACCTCCTCTACGACTTCTTAAGATTCTTCCCCTGCTGTAACAAACCACGGAACTCGTTACGCAAGGAGGACTCGGACAGCAGCATCAGGAGAAACACGTTTCTGACCAAGTTAGCGACCGCCCGGATGAATAAGGACGGGTTTGATTCTTGGAGAGACCCGTGCAACTCTCGCAAGTCCAGTCAGTCCACGGGTCCCGATTACTCTCGCAAATCCAGTCAGTGCGTCCCTCTGGACTGCACGGGCAAAACGAGTCAATGCGTGCCAACGGAGACCCCGGAACCAGGCGTGGAGGGGATCAATAATGAGACAATACAATAGAAACTGAAGCTGTATGTAATGTTACTGTTGTCACAGAGATGTGCGTTTACTGCAGCGTTTGTGGTGACAGTCAGTTTTCTTGCTCTTATATAGACGCATTAAACATTTTCCCGTGGAGGCACGTTTCTCATCCACTGTCCAATGAATGCGAAAAAGTGCATTAATTTAATGTTTTATTAACGTTTCTGTATGACCTTCAACAGATGCCCTATAATGTCATATACACTTAAGTATAACACGTTCATCGGTATAAATGATGTGGCCTAAGTTTTTAAATGGCTCAAGTCTGTGACTTAAGATGCGCTTGTTGTTGTGCTTCATGTCTTAAACAGGTGGGAATATATTTTTCCTTCCTTAGGCTTATCTTATCTGTTTACATCAACCACATGAAGAGTGTGTGTGTGTTTAGCTGTAGTTTTGAATCACAACATCCTTACAAGCTACATCAAACAAAATCTGACATCCACAGTTGGCAAATCGATTAAAAATAAAGAATTATAAACTTCAAGTTTCAACTTCAAGTAAGAAGTACATAAAATTTTCATATAGTTATTCTGTAATCATTACAATTCATTTTAAATATACAAAAAAGCAGTCTGGCATGTCCCCATTCAGCTACAGTTAGAAAATGTGTGTGTGTGTTTTCAGTGAACAAATACAATTTGATAACAACACTGTTTGGTTCTCAGTAGTGTATAAATATATATTTTACTTGTATAAACCCTCACTGACGTAACTGGCTTTGAGTATTTTTGTTGCATTATAAGATAATGTAAAAAGAAGAAATCTCATAAAAATATAAAAATATATCAACAGAGGAAATAAAATATGGCTGTCAAAAACGTACAATCTGTGTATGTGTGTGAGTCTTATACTTAAACATCTTATACTTAAACAAACGTAACTGATTCTGAATCAGATCTAACAAACTTAAACACACAGTATTAAAAATAGCAAAAACACTGAATTCATTATCAAGTTCCTCCATTATTATAAATGACACTGAGGTCACCAGGTGGGTGGAGCTTGAACTTTATTAACTTATTCCTGCTGTGATCTGTAATTAGAGATTTTCCATTGTGGTGATGAGTGTCGTGTCACAGAGACTCTAACAGTATTCAGTCATTTTTACGTTGCAGAAACATTCATATTAATATTAATGATGGAGATACATATGATGTATAATGCTAAATAATGTTCCCCTAACATCACTGCAATGAAACGTTTGGGAACGTCAGCCAACGCTTTGGGAACATTTCCTGTCAGCTGGGCGTGCGTGAGTAAATGCGATATACCCTTATGCATTTAAATCTGAATATTTTAGACTGTTTCAGGCTCAGTACGGATTTCATTTAAACTCCTTTTCACCCTTGAGGAGGCTTAAAAACTCTCCCGCTTCTTTCTTATCTGCTTCAAATGAGGGCAAACCCCCAAAGGCTCCAAACAGGGTCTTATCATCAAGCAAATTCTGGCTGAACTGGAACTTATAAAACCTCGTCACGTAACGGCAGCTTCATCTCAGGACACAAACACCACCGGCGAGCGCTCGCACTTTTATTATAGCATTGTAACCCAATTGACAGGTAATCTGCCTCATCTTTTAAGCTAAATGTTGTAGACAGGTAAAACCAGCCCTGCCAACGAGTCAAACAGGAAGGTTCTTGGTTTTTAAGCAGCAAATCTAATAACGATGAGGGCCATGTGGAATTTAAAAGACATTAACAAAATATTAAGAGCCAGCAGCGAGCAAAACAGGTTTAGAGCGGCGAGCGCACAATCTCAAATAAATATCACCATACATTAACTTCTAAATGGTGCCAATAAACACACACACACACGGTTTCCATCATTTGTCATCTCGTTGGGCCCTTGTGTGCCTCACCAAATTAGACACAGAAGGTTCTAGAACAAGGTTCACCTTCCATATATTACAAAATCTAAACTGAGTGACGTGACATTGAACCAAGGATTCTCTCTATATTACTGTGGGTCTCTCTCGTCAAACACACACACAAACAAACACACACACACACACACACTACATGTCAGTTGCTACAGCATGTTACCGGGTCTGTCAGCAGCACAGACTCACTGATGTAATTGGCTTCAGTGTGTATCTGTCCTCATGCGGCCTGAACACAGAGGGTCAGGTGAGTTCAGGTAAAGTAGATGATGAGAGTTTCCCAGTTTTGTTTTGCTGTGCAAAAGCATGCTTGAATTTCACCACTGTCTCAAGGACTGCTGCTCTGGTTAGAGGATAACTCTGAGTTTAATAACTATACACAATAACACAATACAAGCACAGCCTCAGATTTTCATTGTATGCAGGTAGTTGTATTACACAAATATTTGTAAACGGCACCAGAATTATAAAACAAGACATTTTTTAATAATAGTGACAAAAAACAATAGGTTTGCATTCCTCGTTGTTCTAAAGATCAGTCTTACACAACTGCTGAATTATTCTGCAAGGCTGCAGGAAGGAACGGCATTGTTTAAAACAGGACGTTTACTCAGGAGTTAATGGAGGAAATTTTTTTAAATAGAAACGCTTTCATCATACAATGTCAAGATGATGAAAACAAGCTTAAGGTATCTGAAACATGTCTCATACATGCGACAGTTCTCTGCTAATGCCTTCCTCTCAAACTTCCTCTCTCTCCCTCTCCCTGGCTAACATTCTCAAAACGTTTTCTCAAAGTTAACAAAACATACCTGCAGTAACATTAGCAGAACGTTTTTTAATCTCATATATCAAAAACGTTATTCTTATGTTGATAGTGGAAACATTTTAAAAACATTACATTACATTGTTTAAATGATCCCATAACAAAGCAGTAACTAAAAAACTGTACATTTAAACATTCCTAGAATTCCTTGTTTCCTAATGAAAACGTTAGGATAACGTTTATACAACTTTAAATTGTTCAACTGAGGTTCAAACCTCATTGTACCTCTCGATTAAAACCATTCCTGTCTCTCTCCGGTAACCTGTTTCAAGACATCATCGTTTTTGCCTCGGCTGTAATCGCCTGATCTCTCCTGTTTATTTTTCCACAGACATACGCTTGTCCTCACCTCAGCACTCTCTCTGTTTATCCTGGAATATTCCTCCTCTCTCGTGCACCTGTTTTACTGTCTCCCACCTCCGGGGTGACCCACATTTATAAAAGCACTGAAAGGTTTCTGTCGTTTAACAATCCCCCAATCTTTAATACCATTAATCTCTTTATCTCAACCTGCCAGTTTGTGCTGATTCTCAGAAAAGCATCTTTTAAACAGAGTTTTGTTGTACTTAACTATTATTCAACAGAAATGTTCATCATTTCTACAAAGAGCCGTCTACATACACCGACATCTAATAACCTTACAAATAAATACAGACACAGAATGAGTCAGTCCATCTCTTATTATAGCCATATAATCATAACCCGTTTAAATCCTCAACATCACATCAGCTCTCATAGATCTGTGCCTATAAAATGATACCTATGTTTCTTACATTATTGGTTAAATAACATTATACAAAGCAAAGCACTGGTGTCACACACAAGTCAGTGTCTGTCACATTCACAATCACAGTCACACAATATAAGAAAACATGTTTTGAGAGTGAATACAACTTTACAAATGGGTTTATAACCATACATCTCTATGGTTCTTTATAACTTTCCTGCGCTTTTAATGCCCTCTAGGCGTCACCTATGGTATTACAGTAAAAAACAATATTATACATACATATATAAACGCAATAACAGTATAAATGTTAGACACACTTGACATTTACAAAGGAAAGAAGCTTAACAAACAAAGTGTTTGTCACTCTTGAGCAAAACCTGCCTGTTATATAAACTCACGAAGGTGTTTGTGATGCAAACAGATGAGAATAAATGCAGCAATAACACAAGTTGTATATTTTATAGGTACCTGAACACACTGATCCTGATCCATTTACAGAGTTTGTTTGGGTCTCCAGGGACTTTAGTTGAGTTTATACCCCGTGTGGGTTACAGAGAAACACACTTTGTCCCAACAGGTTCGTGCAAATTATGTTTTTGTACTTTTTGTACCACATTTTGATCCTGTGCTTTTGCAACCGGAGGATTTTTATGAGGTTACAAACTACTTCCTGTCATCCGAGGGCGGTGACCTGGCATCAGGCCTGTCAATCAAAAGTCAGCTGACACTTATGCCCGCCCACAACTGTTAGTTTATGTTTTACGTCATTAGTTTATGTTTTACGTCATTAGGTTGTTTTCTCTCATGGAAGCTTACTGGTCATCAGTTTCAGTTTTCTGGAGAAGAACTACATTAACTTGAAACACACAGTTTGATTTTCTTACATTTTTATTATTTTTAAACTTGTTGCACAATGTTTTGCTCAAATACAGTGTTTCAGTGTCAAGTTTATAACAATGGCCTTTATATCAATTTGGCAACAATTTACTTAAGAATTGCGATAAAATTTACTGTGTGAAACACTGTTTAAATCAAAACATCCATTAAAATCTGTAGGAAAACATTCAACGAACGTTTCTTCAAGTTATTCTAAGTGAATCTAGAACATTTTCATTAAAAAACAACAACAACAGAACCTCAATCATTATCACACGAGAATAAAACATGTTCATCAGTTGAGATTTCCCATAATTACACAATGCAAATTATCAAACAACTTTCATGTTTCTCAAACTTTAAAAATGGTTAAACAGAAACAAAGACTCATAATTTACTGTGGTCTGTATCAAATACCCTTCAGCAAGCTTAAACAAACAAACAAATCGGCCAGAATACAACACTAAACGAATTACAAAAACATCCCTTAAGTAAACGAACCACCGGCTGTGGCAACAGGCACTTTTTTCCCCCAGCTGTGGTAACCAGGCGTCTCTCGGTCCTCCAGTGCTGACATGACACCTGCGCAAGATCCGTTTTCGCTGTCCAGGGTCCGCGGCTTTCTGAAGTCATGAGAACTGTATCTGCTGGACACCGGGAATCTATAGCAGGAGAGACAGACCGTCATAACTAGTCCTGGTTACCAAACTGTAACTAGTTTGGGTTAGTAAAGAACACAAACCAGTTATTGAACAATCTACTAACTTGATTTATAATCACTTATGATGAAACAGAGATGGTTACAAACTGCAGCTCTAAACTTTCTTCAGTTAAATGTTTCTCATTGGTGTGTGTGTGTGAGACAGAGATTAACTGTTACCTGCTGGTATGAGGTGGTATAAACCATCACATTCTGCTGCTGGTCATCTGCAGTGATCAGTCCTGCAGGCAGTTGACCAGCTATAAGTCAAAAGGTTTAACAACGTTTACCACTCGTTTATGATGTCACCCCTCCCACCAGCTTTCCATACGAACATGGCGTCCGTCTTTAGTTACATACATCTGAATCTCCAAGTGAGGCAGAGATGTTTGTAGATGAATGAGTCTGCAGGACTTACTGAAGCTGTCATCTGTCAGTTCTTCTCCAAGGCCTTCGGCTCCAGACACCGAAGTGATGCCTTTCTCGCCCTTCATCGCCTTGGAAACAAGAACATGTGACCTCGCTGCTTCTAAACACAATTCTGATATCATGATGTCACACGCAGACAATTTCAACCGGCCAATGAGAAACAAGCTAACAAGAAAAGACCAGAGCGTGACAGATTGCATCGATTCATCAGCAGGAGAACGTACCTCTCTGAACTTCTGCAGGTAGAGTTTGAGGGGCTCCACGTACATGTCGAATCCCAGCGTGGACATCGCGAACAGGATGTCCTCTCCGTTGATGGTCTTGCGTTTCTCTTGATGACATCGTTCGCTGGCCTCAGATGTGATGAAGCTGATGAACTCGCTCACACACTCCTGCACACACTCTTTGGCGTCCTTCGCAATCTGCCATTACACACATACGATATAGATATACACAGATAGACACATACATTTAAATATAGCAGACAGACTGTACCTTTCCAGTCTGCGGTATGGCGTTCTTCATTATACGAGCCACGTTTGCAATAGGAAGATAAATGTCTTGCTCTCTGAAATTTTCTTTGCTGCCGTTTCCATCCTCGTGGTCGTTAAAACTTTCATCCCCTTCATCTATGTAACAGTAACATTTACAGTAAGTTTACAGAGCCGTGTAACCACACGAGATCTGTGAAGTCATGCTCTTACCATCCTGGGTCTGTAACACATACGTGCCTCCAGCCATAAACTCTCCAGTGATTCCTAACTGGGTTGCGTCTGTGGTGCTGCCGTCCCCGTCCATCTACCAACAGATTTCATTCACATCCATTCATTTCAGACAATTACAAACGGGGGCATTTATCATTCTGCCCCAAAACCAACAACAATATACAAAATAATGAAGCATTAATAAAACATGTTCTGTTTAATGCAAGGTTGCTTTTAATAATTCATAGTAAGAAATCATAATAAATACAAATGTTTTGCTAAATAATCACTAAATGCAAAAAGTTGAATATAGCAATTATAATTCTATCCACATGGACATGCAACACAATGCAATAGTGCATAATATAAATATTGTGCTTATTGTGCTATATAAATAATGCAAATAATAGGAGCACGAGCTAAATGTGCAAAGATCTGCCATTAACGTGTTAATGTAATTGATCACATGTTACACATGTTATTTCATTGTTTTGTGTAACGTGTGTCTGTCGGTCTTTGTTGTGTCGGTCGGCTAGCAGGTAACCAGCTAACTAACCAGCTAACTAACCAGCTAACCAACTATTCAACAGCTCGCATTGGACTCGTTTAAACACCCAAACATCCCGTTTAAACGTCGGGAACGGTCGGTTTTATCCGGTACATAAACCCGACGCGCTGTAACGCGTTACAGGCCTCGCCTGCGCGCCGCCTCCATGTTTCCCTCTAATAAACCCTCGTTGTTTTCACACACTGCGTCTCTCAACACCGCCCGCATGCGGGGGCTCGTTCAACCCGGTAAGCACCGGAAAACCCCGCCGGTGACGATTAATCCCCCCGTTAAATACAAGAAAAGCCGCCGAAGCGGATCGTTTGACCGAAGCGTCGCGTACAAACCTGACCGGCGCTCGCGCTGCGGCGTGATTGGACGGAAGCGGGAGCGCGCGAGAGAGTTTGTGCGCGTTCCGTCGCGAACGCGCGTGTGCTGAACGCCAGGGGGCGCGCGGGCACAAACAAAGACCATAAACAAAGTTACATCAATGTCTTAAAAGTGGGAAAATTCCTCGTTTTCAGGGAAAATCAACATGGCAACGTTTTAATTGTATTTACCTGTGCGGAGTGAACGCTACACGTACTGAATAAGTCATAATATAGTTAGTAATATAGTACATAAACATAGTAATGTTTAAGTTTTTTTATGCTTATAACATCATATTAGCCCCTGGGAAACGTTTTGTGGTAATGCAAGAAAATACATTTACTTCTGATAAATGTATAATATTATGTAATGTATAATATACTTAAAGCCATTTGTGTGTGTGTGTGTGTGTGTGTGTGTGTGTGTGTGTAAGTTATAGCCCATTTTCAGTGATTTTGTCAAAGGCAGGTTATAAACATTACAATAATAAAACTCAACACTCACACCGCTGGCCTGTGTCCAGTGAAAGAAAATAATGGATGAATCTTGTTAGTGCTTCAGGTGTTGTAATTTTGGCACATATAGTGTGTTAATAGCTTTAACAAATCACTTAAAATCAAAATAGGAGGGGGCATATCATGATTTTCACCCCTTGTCTGACTACAAAAACCAGGAAACTCCAAAACACACACAAGAACACAACACAACAGTCACCCAACAGTTTATTCTGCAGTTATTTAGCCATTTGTGTGATCATTTAGTGCTACAATATGAACTCTTTACTTCCCTCAAAGTCTCAGAAGACATCCACAACACGACCTTGTAATTCTTGGCTAATCCCCTGAGTGGCACTGGACACATCTGAAGTACTTTAATAAGGAGCAGCGTTTAAACCTCCCATGAATTTTAAACGCCTCCGAGGAGCATGAATACAGAATTCAATCACTGATCCCTTATTGAGGAGGAAATGTTTGGGAACTTTATATCTATAAAAGCGACAACCTGGTGGTCGATTTGAATTAAGATTATGCAGAAACAACTAAGTCTTTCTGTAAACCCTGTTATTAATGAATAACATTCGGTTATATTTGCCCTCAACACCAATTACCTCCCAGTTCAGGCAAACAAAAGTGATTTATTGCCCCCATGATTAAATCTGGGTTGTGTGTCCGTCTGACCACACAGGGCGTCGGGTGACTATTTACCTAAGAGAGAAACGGTGCAACTAGGTTAAATTTCAATTTGCCACGTGGGGTTTTTGTCTTAGTACAAGTTTCCATATTATTTATACATGCATGTTAGCTGTTTGACCGCAGTCTCTTAATATAGACGTTTTTTGGCCGGCAGTCCAGCGCATGAACTGATGTCCCCATAAACTGATGAAGGCGCAGTGAGTTCAGTGGTTTACTGTACAGCAGTTTATAGTGTTGGCATCCGTTCAGATACACTGTATGCTAGTTACTGCATAAACCATAACTGATATGTTTACCATTTCCTAACACTTTATTACTTATAACTCTATAGTTTATACTGCAGTGTTGTCAGTACAATTCAGCTAATGCATTTATGAGGTTGAAATCATAAAACCACTCAATAATGAGATCCCATAACATCAGAGTTATTTTATAGAAACCCGTGCTAAATATTTGGAGTATACTGTCCGATTATAATATATATCTCATGTAATATTTCATGTTTAATACATGCATTACAGTCATGTGGTCCTACATAAATGCGAGGGGAGGAGTTTCGCAGATGTGGGTTTACAGTGTGGCGCGCGCAGGACGGTAGTGCACTCCAGGGAGCTGCGCGGACCTCGTTGAGACACGGACGCAGGCGGCGGCGGCAGCAGCATCAAACACAAACCCGCTGTACGGGGCTCGGCAGCCGGCCTCCGTCCCTCCGTCTCTCCGTGCCCAGCCATGAAACAGACCTTACTGGACCTCATGAGGATGAGCAAGATTTGCCGGATGGTTCTCGCCACTTGTTTGGGATCTTTTATTCTGGTCATCTTCTACTTCCAAAGTATGTTCCAGCCAGGTAGGACTTCCTGATGGTTTTATTTTGAAAGCTCAGAGATGCTCTTTGTCTCTGGCACGGTGTGGAAGAATGCGATTAATAATCGATGAGTGCGCATCGATGGGGCAGGAAAGTGAATGATGCGCTGACTGGCATTACAGCTCCGACTGTCTGGAGACTCTCTGTCTCTCTCTATATCTTTATCTATATATATATATTTAATGCCATTGAGTTTGATTGTGTTTTAAAACACGGTTTCGGGCTCCGTTACATTACGGGCTTGTGTTTGGACCGATGCCATTGTCTCCAGGAGTCACGGTACTGTTGGAAACCAAGCGCCGACAGACACGCTTGTACAAACATCTATATATCAACACCGACACGCATCCGTGCAATTTCTGTACGTGATCATTATTTACAGTGTTTGCGTTGAAATGCATTAATAGTGGCAGTAATGGCTGAATACAGGCGACGCGTATAGCGCAGCGTCCGCGCGGCTCCGTTGTGGCGACACTTGGGTAATTTATGTTTTTTGGAAACGCAACATCTTTTAATTTTAACACATAAACACAGACTAAACGATCGCAACGCACGACGCGTGTTTGCAACTAAAATTAAAAATGTATTTGCAACATGTTACGCGTTTCTTTTTCACTTCTTTCTTTATGCAACGTTTCTTTATAAACGCCCGGCGCATGTCGCCCGTGCCAGATGGGGGAAACTGTGGCGGTGGATGGATGGATGGATGGATGGATGGAGGGCAGATGCTGGAGGTGAAATTATGAGTTTTCCGCCGCGCTGCCCACAGTTTTGCTTCATCTTAACCGAAGCGTGTAGGATGTCACCTGGTTTCACGGGTAAAGTCCATGTGCTGCGGGTGGAAGATCCAGACAAAGAGGGCTGTGAGAGGCGAGTAACCGCGGCGGTCATCGGCGCGGAGCGACGCCGCTGGAAACGGTGACTCATCGGCGGCACCGGCGTGTGAAGCTTCTCAGCAGTCCGCGGTCGGAAGCGACGCGACGCGCCGACGCACGCGACCTGTTGCAACGTCAAACGTGTGACTCTAAGTTCTGATGGGCTCGATTTCTGAAGTATTACGTGTTTCACGTTGACTTTGGCATTAAAAGAAACATGCATTTAATACCAAACGTTTGCTGACGTTGTTTTGATGGGTTAATGGCTCACATTATAGTGGGTGAGTTGGTTTGTGTGTTGGTGCAAACAGATGTTTATTAAACACACACACACACGCACACACGCACACACACACACACACACACACACACACACACACACACACACACACACACACACACACACACACACACACACACACACACACAC
>JBAJNP010008370.1:0-20408 GCA_036877545.1 Yasuhikotakia modesta | reverse complement strand
CTGAAGAATTTTAAAGATGAATAAAGAAACTTAGTGGGTTTTAAATATTGCATGTGCCCCTGACCTCAAGAGGAGTGCAAAGTATAAGATTAATAAACTGTTGATGGAAAATAAATGGACTATTTTGGAATGGTGAACAGCTGGAATCTTTTCTTTTGTGGGAAGTTCAAAGCTACTTTGAAAATGTGGCAAGAGAGTAAAACTACTGCTGTCTGTCTTCTGGCCAAGTTACAGTTACAATGCAAAAATATACATGCGTCCATATTCAACTTTAATATTCATGTTTTGCTTCATTAAATAGTGAATTTGAAATGTTTTATTGAGATCTCGAATCTAAACTTGACATTTATGAAAGGTCTTCGTACATGAAGTACAGCTTTTTGTTCCGCCATTGTTAATAGCACATTAGCTTTTGTTAGTTTTACAGGGAGTAAAGTCATAAAATTCAGTTTAGTGTCCAAAATGTAATTTTCTTTCATTCACAGATGAACCCAAATTAAATCAGCAGATTTCAGCTCAAGGACACGTCTTCTGTATGGATGTAAATTAATGACAGGCTCTCCACCATTTTCCTCAGAGCTTTAATGCTTTATAAATGAATGAATTTATCGTTTTTGTTAAAAGAATCATTAGAAGTTACCTGATATTTTATCCCTATGGATAATGGCTCCACCTCTCAACCTTTGCTCTTAATATAGAGTCCCTCAGCACGGAAACGTCAGTATAAGTTTATAATAGTGTTGCTTTACTAAGACGCTGCCAATGAAAGCAACATCGTGAGATGGGGGCTTGTGATCTTGTAGAAAGATTTGCCCTCATGCTGTAGGAGTTTGGATGTTTTTTAAAGATAAAAACATGTTAATGCTTTCATGCTGTAGTGCTCAAACTGTGACTCTGGTCTTGTAAAAACGTAGTAATTTGATTTGTGCAAACTGACTGAAATCCAATCGGCTCAAACGTTCTCCAGTTGTTTTCCCGTGTGGCGTTTGATAAGGATGGGCTGTCTGTGCATATTAATCACTCTCTGAAAGAGGACTCAGGCTGATTTGCATTGTGTAAGCTTCTGTGGCGTCCTGTAGAGTATTGGAGGGAAAAATAAGAAAAAGGAGGGAAATGGGTTTGGTTTTGTCATGCTGAAAAGCCAAACCCCCCCGACCCCCGCAGCCCATCTCTGAAAGGATTTCTCCTAATTCAAGTAGAAGGGCCTCCTGAAGTCGCGGGCTGAGAGGCAGCTTCTCCGAGTGTAAACACTGATGTCTTACAACCTTCACATTTAAAACAGAAATGCAACTTTCCCTCTGCATTCCTCTCTCCTTGTCCTCTGAAGTTGTTTTTTTTAGGGAGGCATAATTTCTGCGCCATTAGCAACAAATAGAACTGCATAAGCAATGACTGTTTTCAAACCAGTTCCTGTCACTTGTTGTTTGGGCAAACAGGTAGTCCCGCCCCCTGCTCTTGCTATTGGTTGAACCCGAGTTGATGTTTTAGGCTTCTGGTATAATTTAGTTTGATGCATTGCTAGCATAAGAATGAATGCTACACCTTTAAGGTGCTGCATAAATGTTCACTAATCCCATTGGGTGACTCATCTGTTATGATGTAATGTGTAGCAGTGCTAGACATCATCCAACCGTTTTATGGTATTAGCATACTGTTGTTGAACGTATCGTTGCTAGTTCTTCTGAGAGCTGTTAGCCTTTATAAGCCCTGTGAAATTCTAGTTTTTAAAACATGTTTTTGACAGAATGTTAGATATGTCTAGTTGTGCAACGCTTGTGTGATGTTAACAAAAATTCAGATGCTGCAGTCCTCAGGCGGTCAAGATTCGACTTTATTATACCCCATTTCAAGGAATTTGGAGTAGATTTCCGGCTAAAACCAGCAAAACAAAATCTCTGCATACTCTGAGTTCCTTACCACACTATGTTTAAGCAAGACCAATCCGGTGCAGTTTCGCAAGGTTATAGTTTCCCTCAGCCTCCAGCAAATGGAATAATTACATGACTGTTTTCACAGCTTCATCCATTCAAATTCTTAAAAATCAAAGTCAGTGATTTTAGCAAATGTCACAATAAGCTGAGGGAAACGTGTTATGCTAATTTTATCACGCCAAATGAATCCAAATAGCACAGCTTTAAAAGACAATTTGGGATGGCAAGCCATCTTACGGTATGATTTAAGCAGTCAAGAGCTCAAAACATTGCCCGATTATGGCGTAATGGCATACATATTATGTTACTACAATTTCCTCCCTTTGCTAGAAATGCTGTCATGTGCTATCTGCAAAATAGTGCTGGTGTAATAATGTTGACAAACAAACACTGTACGAGCTCGTATTATACTGCAAAGCACGTGTAAGCACAATACAGACCAGCGGCTCACCGAAATTAGATTTCAGGCCTTGACATTAAATTAAATTTTACAGGCTTAACTTAATGACAATTAGTACGTGAGGTCACTTTCTTGTCCTTCTCAGCGCAGAGAAGATGTGTTTGTCTAGACAGCCCAAATATGTTTTTCTGATATTTGTGTGTGTTTGGCTGAAAAACAGACTGTGTCTTCAATGTTCGTCTGTAAATCGCAACATTTAACACCAGCGTGAATAATGAATGGGTTGCCTGTAGGTCCTTCTAGTGGGAGCTTGTGAGTTAATGTTATGCCCCAAAAGAATATTCTGGAAGCCCTGCCAGCATTGGCCTATATTTGAAGAATAATAACCCAAGAAAAGACAAAAGGGTTGGCGAAGGGAGGAGGGACGGTGAAAGGCCGAACTACATAAGAACATACGAAGTCAGAGGCTTTTCAGTTAGTTGCATTGCTTGAGTACAAACAGAGCAGCATGTTATGAATATTTTAGCACATTTTGGTCTTAATTTCTGTTTGAAACCTATAAATATCCCTCAGCAGTTTCCAGTCTAGCCGTGTTGCTTTTATACTAACCGGGCGTCTTATGTGTCTCCCACTGCTTATCAAACTCAGAATTGCACTGCGATTCCAGCACAGGCGCACTGATGTAATCAGACGAGACGAACCTGATTCTAATTTAAGCAGCTGAGATCTCGCAGCCCTGAGGCATGCGTTTTACTCTCATTCAGTGCAAAAATGTTAGGCATCATAAGATTACTGCAATCTCTGTCATTACTGACCGACATTCACGATCCCTGAACTAAACCCATCTAAATCTTTCTCTCTGTGAGCGCATGGGTAAAGCGTTTATAGTATAACTGCTACATTCTCTTTGTGTGAGAAGTCTTGTCTTATAGTCATGCAACAAAGTACAAAATCTCCAGCACAAATAGTTACTGCCAAGATGCGCTTTTTTTGTGGGAGTCCTGGTCAGTTTGTTGGCAAGCTCCATCCATTGCGTTGTTGCCCATTTAGCATGCCAGTCTTCTAAAAGAGGGTGAAGCCATGTTCTTTCAGCTCTGCCTACAACCTCTAAACTCTAGCACAGGTCTTAGCACCGACTCAATAGGCTATTAATTCCATACCTATATCAATTTCTCAAGTTACAAGTTGTAAATACAGGACACAGCCTTGGCGTTTGATTTGCTACTTGTATGAAGTCGTAGACAGGGGCTTTCAGAGCTCGGTTGTTCTGGTGTACTGTAATTTATTTCCCTCCCAACTATTCCCCTGCACAAAGCCATGAGGTTGTTGACATAATCAATTGCCCCCATAGCAGGCAATCCAGTTGAATATGGAGAGTCTGATGTTGTAGCTCTGATTGCGCCCTCACCTTTGATTGCTTTTCTTTGCTCTCTGTGTTTCTTGCCATTTGTCTTTCCTTTCACCTCAGTCACAGCCAGGCCAAAGTGTTCTGACTGAAATGAGGGGACGCTGCTTTAAAGCTACTAGCTACTACTTGCATTACTACTTAAATTGCTGTTAAACTGTGGACTGTGTATGGTTGGCTATGCAGAACAAAAGCAGCATTTTGTTAGGTTTGTTGTAGCTATGCTAGTAACGGCTAACAAGGAGCATTCTTACAATGTTGGCTAAAGATCTCTAAAGGTTGTCAAGCTTTCCAATGTTCTTGTAGTAATGCTAGTTGAACATTATCATATATTAAAATGTTATTCTTAAGTACTTAGTGGAACGTTTTAATCAGTGCAGAAGTTGCTTGCATGAGAAATGTTTTTTTTTAATAAACGAACAATAAAGTTAATATAACGCCTTAACTGAAAGCCCAACACAATAAAATACATATAATACAGAGGCAGAAGTCAGTCTAGTCTAACAGTAGTTGCTAGTGTTTCTGGAGTGTTTTTGATGTATTTGTTTCTTAGAAAGGACCGCAGAGGTGATGGTCTTGATGCAGCCGTCAGATATCCATAATATTCAGCCTATTAATCTTGGCCTTGGGCTAAAAACACCCAGGCAGAGTGTTTTATTCATGCGTCCCTTTCAATGTATTCTTGTTTTGATGGGATGCAGAACTGGGGTCTGCAGGGAAACAAACTTCTTTAGAAGTCACATATTTTCCAAGGAGTTTAGATGTTCTGAGGGATAAAAAACAAAAATACTCTTCACTTTCTTTCATTTGGAGACACCACAAAGCTTTGGGCGGCAAAGGTTAAGGATTTCACGTTCCTTATTCTCTCAACACATTTTTTTCTCTCTCTCCTTGATCATGGAGGTATGAAATTGCTTTTGCTGTGTATGGAAACATTACTGTGGATTATGTATTCCAAAAAGATGTTTTCATAAGCAGAGCTTTTATTCCTCTCGCGTTTCCATGGAGTTACGGTAGCTGAGGGGGCATCTGCGAGATCACTGGCATGAACCTCTGGGTTCGAACATCTGTTTGGGTTTTAAGAACAAAGAAAAGAGAAGGCAGAGATAACGGATAAACATGCTCGGTTCTGGTAGCAATTCAACTCTCTGAGGAGTCAGCATTTGGATCATAGAGCTTTATCTTAAATGCTTTTAAATATTAAAACAGTAAAGCTATATCTGTAAGATTTATTATTAAAATGTTAAGTTTATGTATATTTATATGTACCACAGTGTGTGTATTTTTGTGTGTGTACATTTATTCATGCAAACACACACACTGGGGAACATTTCACACAGATTGAAATAATTCAGTAACTACTTACAAACATGTCAAAATGTTGCCCGTTTAGTTTTTTTTTATTGGTTATGACATCATTTCTAGTGGTATTTTGCAGTCCAATTCATCAGATACCAATTTTTTCATCTAGTCGCCCCTCCCTTTGATTTATCTGTCAAATACTGAAGAAGACAAAATTGTCCATCTCTTGTAACATACCCACAACATTTCCTCTAACCGGTTCTGACTTTTAAAACTGAATTTTTCTAGTTATCCTTTGCCTTCACATTTCAGCCTGAAATGTCAGATGTCAATAGGTCTTTGGCTCATACTTTAGGGCTAAAAGTGATATTTCAGAAACAGACCCCCTTTAGAAAGATATTTTTCTGTGTTTTCTAGCCACATGATGAAAGACGAGATCTATCCTGGAGAGAACACAGAAAGCAGGTGCTTGTAGCGTCTATCGAGCTCAGGTTTTTTTGGTCCAGGAGGGGAAAATCCATGAAGATTGAAAACCATTTAGTGCAACATCAATGGATGAGCAGCAGATTGCTTTAAAGACCGGAGGAGGCGATTGTTGATCTTTACAGCTTGGGGGGGCTTCTCATTTGTTTGTCTGTCTCTAGCTAGGACAGATGGTGTGGAGTGGGTGAGATGCAGGTCGTGTCAATGGTGTAACAACTGTTGGTTTGGTGGTTTTCACTTTCTGTGCAGCTCGCTTTTGTGAGGAAAGAGGAGAGCAACATTCATTTTAACCTTCCAGTGCTGTATAAACAAGGCCATCGTACAGGTGCGCGGAACTAAAATGTATCGCCCATTCAAATCCCTGTACTTCACTTTAAAGGGGGTATAGAAATCCGTTCAACCAAAAATAAAATTGTGTTCTCACTTTTTGTGTTGGAAAACCTGTAAGCTGTTGTTTTATCAATAAATCTCCTCACCCTTATGTTAAATACAGAGCCGGTTGGACATGAGTTAAAAGCGTCACTGATTATCACATGTATTGTTTGGTGTGAGCATTGCTAACATCAGCCCAGAATCAAAATGACTAGCGCCACCATATTGGATAGAAGAGCAGTAGGGACCATTGTAGCCAAATTGAACTTCAGGCTCAGTGTGTTCTTGACATATTTGTTGAATGGCTTAAGAAGACTTTCTTGGGTCATTTTGACTGCTTTCATGGTAATGCTATGATATACAAATTAGAATTATTTAGAATTGCATTATGGGTAAGTTAGTAATTACATAATTTTCTTTTTGGGTGAACTATTACTTTAATGGTCCCAGTGTTCTCCTGCACTTTTTGAATTGCTTTACTTCTTATAATACGGTTGTAATTAGATTTGAAAATAGTTGCCTCTATTTCTAAATGAAGAACTGTGCAACCTTAATAATGTCAATTGTAGGAATTTTCCTAGTTGTTGTTACTGTACCATCTCTTGTAGATACGCCACAGCGGTAATATCATAGCCATCAAAGTGATTTGCTTTGAGATGGCTGTACACAGTTTTCAGCAAACTCCACATCTAGGGGGCTGTGTAACCTTCATTAATCATTCCTCCAGAACCAGAATCCTCCAAAATATCATGTCATCCTTGAGAGGTGAGCAAACGTGTTTCTTGAAGATCCTCTGCTGAGTTGATCAAACCAGCCCCGGTGCGGCCGGCTTCCCATGGGGGAGGCGATTTTGAAGGCCTCTCATTACAAGCGCTTCTCCTATTGTTTATGGATCCTAATGAGCATCGCAGCAGGCAGCCAACCAAACAAAGAGGAGAGGGATGGAAAACAGACCTCGCCGTCAGAATAGAACATGTCTAGTCTTCCAGAGGGCGGAGTGCACAGCTTCACTTCAGCTTTTGTGTGAGTGGTGTTCCTCACAGTTCTCCAGATCTCTCCCTCTCATTACTGTTATTGGGAGAGACAGTCTCTGGACAGTATTTTGCCCAAGATGTGGAAAAGCCTTAATTAGTTCCCTTCCTAACCATTCTACGCACCTCTGGGATGTCCGACGGCAACATGAAAACCGTGTCAGATATACACAAATGCAGTCATGAGGCACACACAATTTTTGCAGTAATGAGTTTTAAACCCGACAAACAGGCACACAAGGAATTTGGATGTGAAATAAATGTTTAATATCTCTGTTCCTCTCTGGAGACAGATTTTGGGAAGCAGTAAGACATTATGAGGACAAGCAAAGACAGATTAAATGAGATAAAATGCGAGTCATTTGGAGAATTGACTTCCTGCCACTGACATTAGAGGTTTTTGTTAAGTTCTGTTACTGCAGATTAATTCAGGACACATAAAACTGACCCGGCCGCTCATGCATGGTGCCTTACAGATTGATGCTACCAAATATCCTTACGCCTCTAAGGAAACAGTTGAAAATGCAAGAATAAGAGGGCAGGGGTGGGAGACATATTGAATATTCACAATTTTCCTGGTAATTGTGCTGGCTGTATGAAATTAAGTAACATTAGGAACATTGTGATGATCTTAATGTGCTTTTTATTTGGTCATTAAGTTTCCTTAAGGCTCTCAGATTCCCAAGTCACCAGGAAAGAAGCTAATGTGAAATTATTCCAATGACACTGTTAAGACAAATGTTTTAATAATGTCTCATTTAAACTTCAACAGGCAAAAATGATGTTGGAGTTGGTCAGTTTGACTCATTCCTGAGACTCGGTTCAGACTTTCCGTTTCAGTAAATCGTTTCAAAATTCTGATTCAGCTGCTTTGCTTCATCTCTCAAAATGTTTGCAGTCTTTGTGTGGAATTTAAAAATGTTAAATTATTTTAGCTATTGTTGTATTTGTAGCTATTATAGTACAAAAGCCCATTGCAGAGCCTTTTGTCCTATTAGGTTACAGTGTATTTCTTGGTATGATCGTTATTTTTCTATTATTCATGATGGCGTTTTATCCACAAGTCCCTCACGGAGCCGAATGAAGTTGACTGAGTTGTCGATCGGGTTGTCTGGCAGGAATGCGTCTGGGAAATGTGTCTTTTGTGCGGAAAAGATGACCTCATGGGCAAAACCACCCGTCTGCTTGAGATTGAGAGTGTCTGCGCAGATATTAAGTTTCTGGGCAACGGAATGACAGCTGTGCATTTCATGCAGATAAAAGGCAAATGCGCAGAGGCGAGCGAGGGCTGGGTGTGTAGATGCAGCTGTGTTTGAATTGTCACATTACTGTTTCATTGCTGAGACGATTCCACACAAAAGGAGTTAAAAGAACAGCGCGCCAAAATGAAACCTTTCTCATTATTTACCGTCTTTTGTTTGGTCCCAGTCCCGTTGTGCTTTCATGTTTCTGTAGAGTACAAAGTATTGGCACATTTTTGTTAAAGATTTGTAGCTTTGACCCATACAAAACTGTTAATAGTGACCATGTCTGCAAAGCTCTAGAAAGCACATAAACCATTAGAAACACGCTGCGTAAAACTTGAAATACAGGACACCAGAAATTTTAAGACTTTTGACTGTTTGCTTGTTTTTTTATTTTAAAGCTGTAGTCACTGTATACTGTCATTATAATTGGTAGAGCTGCATAAAGCCTCTTTAAAATGTCTACTTTTGTGTTCCATTGAAATAACAACCACATCCAGGTTTAAAGCGACTAATTACAGGCGTTTAAAGTTAAGGATGACATGTCCCTGTAACCGATACCTCAGTGGAATATTTTTTAATGGTTGATATAAAATGCATTGTGATGTATTCTGTGCTGTCCTTTGGCTCCAGTGTGGAAAAGTGTTGAATGTATAGTTTGGAAAGGTTGTTTTGGTATTTGAGGAAGTGCCACAGAAGAGAATCAATGCAGCTCAATGCATCAAATCTATACCTGATGATAACAATCGCAAATCTTATGAAATGACAGCATGCCCGTTGCACGGCGATAACGGATAGATGGGAGATTATGAACGGCTGGCTGATGCACATAAGCCTATTACGTTTTCTTCGTAAACAAATGGTGTTTGTCAATAATAGATATGAATCTGTCATTAGAGCGGTCCAGTTCTAATGGATTTGGAAAGAGGTGGACTGCAGTGAGCGGGGCTGTCACCACAAATAACCTCATTAATCGTTGACCTGGATTTGCTTTTATACAGGAGTTGGCAGGAGGTTTTAAAGCTTTTTCTAAGAGTCAGTCCACAGCTGTCCTTAATTCAACGATGCCATTAGGCGTATTTGTGTTCCTGGTTCCTAACCCATATGCAATGATGCCCATAATCTGTTTGATACTTTAGTCACATCAGCAGAGGGTTTGTGTGTGTATATATGTGTATATATGTGTGTATATATATATGTGTGTGTGTGTGTGTATGTGAGTGGGAGTGAGGGTGATGATGTGTAGGTGTGACTCTGTAACCATAGTAACCGTGAGAGCATGCTGGCTCAGTTGAGGAGTCAAGCAGAGGATGCAGTTGTAAATGGCCTGTGTGTGTGTGTGTGTGTTTGTGTGTTTGTGTGTGTGTTTGTGTGTTTGTGTGTGTGTTTGTGTGTTTGTGTGTGTGTGTGTGTGTGTGTGTGTGTGTGTGTGTGTACAGAAAAATATGTTTAAATTGATGAATTGGTGCTATAGTAAAATGGCCTTTTGGAATTTATACACCCTTATAAACCTTCACTGTATTCAGTGCAAAGGGCCCAGCTGTAATATAATCATCACGCTGAAATAAAAGCAAATCGATACATTTCTCCTAAAGTCCCTGTTGCTCTGGGGATAAAATAAATACATGAAATGTGCTGTGATTGGAGAATACAGTTTTAAAAAGCACCAAAGCTTAATCTACTTGCTAAAGCTAAAACAAAAATGTGCATCACCGTTGACATTTTGCTGCAAAAACATCACGCAGTGTGAAACACTGTAGACGCAGTTCACGAAACAAAGCGCTTTATGAAAAATAAGCAGAGATATAACACCTCCCCCAAGGACCAGGCAGTCGGCGCCAGCTAACCCGCTGAGGGGCTTCTGTGCCGTGGCTGGAGACACACACAGGCTTATGGGTGGATGTATAATTAGCAGTTTTTGCTTTGGGGTGCTGCACAGACATGGGTGTGGCTTCCACTGAGCTTTGGGTAAGAAGGTACAGTGCTGTGGTTCTGACAGGGGCAGGTGAGGCACGGTCTGGCGCCAGACTGCTGTGACTGCTCTCTGAGAGATTTGCTTTAGCTGCCCCACAGGGAGCTGTAGCAGCGTGAGTCAGGACCCCACAGGGCCCAAAGGCCTCACCTGTGAAGCTTTATCCGGCTGGTGCTGTTCGGTGAGGCAGGGTTGCGCAAACAAGAGAAGATGCGCTTGATTTGACGCTGTGAGCAATAAAGTGTGATTGTTAACCTGTTAGATCAGCTATTTCTCTTTAAGCAAACCTGAGATATAAATTTATTTTTTGATAAATGCCCCTTCTTGCACATTATTCAAGCTACAGTGCTAAATAAATTGAAATATTATACGATTGCTTTCATAAGCATTTATCGTAAGTAATTAATTCTCCTAAAGAGACTTCAGCTGACCAATCCTGTGCAGAGGTGGAAAATTATCAGTATATTAGCCTGTAATTGGCACAGCTAACAATTTGGGTTAAAAATTTCCCTAACATTTACATGAACTAAGAAAAATGTTACAAATGTTATTTTAAATGTCCTAGTAACATTAAAAATGGCTTGTTTTTTAGATATTGTAATATCATCAAGTTCTTATAACATTAAAAGATATATCTTTTAAGTTTTAATGTTATATTATAACATTATGTTCTTTTATTACAATCATTGAGAAATCATTTAGTCTACATTCTGAGAACGTTCCCTGTTACCTTGGGAATGCGCTCATGGAAACAGCTTTACATTAATTTCATTGAATCTTTTATGCTTTGAAATCTGCCACATTACGGATGTTAAATGCATTAGAAATGCAAATTTGCCTCGCCTTTAACTTTGGTGTTTTGATTATTCCCCCTCAGCGCAATCACAAAATTACATTTTTGGAACAGGAACGTGACCTCATCAGTCTCTGAATCGGTTACATTCGACTTGTTTTATATCAGAAGCATCACATCCAAGATGGCTGCCGCTGAGCTCACCTGCGGGAAATGACAAAGCCCAGCGGCAGCGCGGAGACTGGTTGGCGCGGGCTGCGTTGAGATTGTCTCACAGGGATGGTACGCTCTCTAGGGCATTTCTCAGTGGGCTTGTTTGCCATGGCTTCTCACGCTACCTGTTATTAGAAGATAAAATCAGCCCTTAGACTTTAAGCTCTGGCTTTATCTGCCTCTCTGATGTCCACTTCACTGCAGCAGCCTTTCCACATTCTCCTCTAAAAGTCTTTGTGGAGCAAAACAACAGATCTGGTGCAGAGAGCAAAAAAAGCTATCGAGTGTATAGTTGAGGTAATATTGGATCAGAGCTTGGGTTGCCTCAATACCAAAGTACAGTATTGCTTTGGTATGCTAGAACCCTCTGGTATCTCCTTTAGGCAGCAGACCTGAATGCCTGATAAAATTTAAAGTAGGGCTCTCAGTAGATTCAGTAATTAGCCAAGATTAAGCTAACAAAGACATTCTGTTGTTGCATGTTCTGTTGTTTGTTATGTGGTAAAAACATCCTAATTCTTGCGATGCATTGGTGCTTACATGTTGTCGCATTACTGTACTGCAGTTCTGTATTGCATAGCGGTGCATTGTCAGATATCAAAATTGGGAAATGATGATACCATCAGCAATTTTAGGGGAATGTTGAATTTGACAATTGTGTATTGTTGGTGTTGGTCTGCCTGTTCTAATATTGTAAGTAGATCATATCAGCTTATTATCCAGTTTAAACTTTTTGTGTAAGGACACCAAATTCAATTTTTTTTGCTGTTTTTGTTTAAAGAGTGTGCGGTTCTAAATTAAAGATTTCTGTTGACAGATAAAATATGCATTTCTAATATCCATTATCATATTAATTATTAGTCTTAATAACAAAATTAACATCTGTGCTGGAAACATGCTGTGTTTGATAGTTATTGGTAAATATTTGCAAATGCTTGTAAGAAAAATAACGCATCAAAATATGAAAAATGAAATGTAAACATTCCCATTTCCTGTCTCTTGTATCTATATAGGTGTGGAGATCTGGGGATCTGAATCGGTTTTATCTAATCTGGGGCTGACAAGTGGTTTATCTACACACACTCGACGTGATCTCTGTCTGGACAAATCAAGTTTTCTAGCTAAATCCAATTTCATGACAATTTTGTTTTCTGAATGGCTGATCTGGATGCCACTGAAAATCGTAAAATGTACCTGCTGATAAATCCTGAGGGGAAAACAAAGGGTGACATGTGATGGGCGTGGCTCTGTTCTCTATCTTTTCCCTCCTTTTCTCATCTCCGTCACTCCCAGGAGTGCTGTACTGCATCGGTTCTGTCCCAGCCCCGTTCCTAAAATAGCGGAAAAGAAAATGTGTCAAGGTTAGAGTGAAACTGCTTGCCGCCCCACGAGATTAACAAACGTGACTCTACTCCACATTTAGACCATGTGATGAGGCATTCGCAGTGGAAACAGAGCAGGGAAATTAAACGCTTGAGCTCCAGATGAGATTTAACCTCGTTTCTGGAAATCCAAAAAAAAACAAAGTGAAACGTCATCGGAGTCTCAGCACTTGCCTCATTGTAAACCAAGATAACCAGCATTACATTTAGTCATAGTAACTCCCTGCTACTAGTTGCCATAAATAAATAGGAATCTGACAGAAAGCTCTCTCCTGGTGTTATAAACCACATTGCGCATTACACGCATTAGCCTGATATCTCGCAAACAACAGCAGTAACAGCGGGACAAATACCACCTCGCATCTGTGGGCTTGGTGTTAAAAAAACCCTGTGATATGAACGGAGCGTGATTCGCTCAAGGTGTGTCGATAATGGAGTCCACACACGTGTGATGCTGCTCCTCGTGTGGTCTTCTCAAATTCCCGCCACAATTGCTTTCGTCGCGGAACCTGAGCCCAGGGAGCATAAATTTCTGCGGCCAGCTCGCCGGGATGGCGTCAGAGAGTAACTGTCAGCTA
Source organism: Yasuhikotakia modesta (assembly GCA_036877545.1). Lineage (NCBI taxonomy): Eukaryota > Metazoa > Chordata > Actinopteri > Cypriniformes > Botiidae > Yasuhikotakia > Yasuhikotakia modesta. The sequence goes on along the minus strand of JBAJNP010008370.1, from coordinate 7,302 downwards.
GATTTATTTTTGATTTAGGCTTTGTGTCGCTCTTGGGAATAACTAGCTGTTTTCGCTTCAGCCGTAGCTAGTTTTGAACCATGGGATGCTTTGTTTTTGATAGGTGACATTTCTCTGTTCGAAAAGATGCACAAAGAAACTTGTGAAGTTTGATTTCCCCATGGTGCTCTCCTCACTATCTCACCCCATCTTACTTTGCCTTTTCTCCTTTCTTACTCAGGCTCTTTATCTCGCTGGTGCATGTGTGCTGATTTTAGTCTGACTGGAAATGGAAGCCCATTGGTCCTCTGGGGTCACGTTGGGTTTGCTCCCAACCGTAATGACATTTTCATGGCCGTTGTTGTTTTATGACCAGATGTATTTGGAGTTGTGGCGCTCCGGGATTTGAAGTTCTTCAGCAGATGATGGCCTTACAATAGTCTCTGTTTAGCCTCTGTTCAAAGCTATGCCGCTATTTAACTTTTCACGCTCGGAGAGCAGAAATAATCCAGAACATTATTTATTTATTCTGTGAAAAGGATAAAACGGAGACAGTTTTAGGCATGTACACAGAGAAACTGTGTGGATTGCTATAGAGGCTTACAGTAATGACTTTCAAAAACCTTGTGTAGCTAAGAGAAGATTTCTTTAACTGTTTTATAGGATTATTAACTCCATCGGTCATCTTTTTCATTCATTTCCAGCATTTAAAAGCTCTTAAAGGGACGGTTCATCAAAAAATTTATATTCTGTCATTGTTTGGTCATTGGTGCTTTGTTTTCAATGCCATGAAAAGTTAATGAGCAGCGGGGCTGTCAGTCACTTTCACACTGTTTTGTGTTTTCTGTCATGCTCTTTGAAAGAATAAGTAAATGATAGAATGTTCATTTTGTTTTGTACGCCGTCCCTTTAACTATATTTGAGCTGTTTAAATTTTCATTAACCTTACACTTTCATAAAGCCCATTTATTGATTTTTTTTTTTTAAAAAGGGTGCATGTTTTAGACCGCTTGACCGGATACCATCTACATGTAGATTACTTTCCTGAGGCGAGAGAATGGCTGCCTGGTTAGAGTTACTCGCCCGGTTCAATGGCTTGGCTTATTTGTCTAGACTTGTGCAAGCAGAGTCCATATTGTAAAGATGTCACTTGGCGACGTTAGTTTAGCAAAGTTGTATGATTGCAGTAAGAGTAACGTGAGAGGTAGTTGGCAGTTGGTGGTCTGTGGTGTGGATCTCATTGCATGCATGTGTTTATGCTCTTTTGAATGTATATGCGGAGGGCTACGCTCACACAGTTGCGACTGAGGGGATTATGTTGCCTGTTTGGAATGCTCGGAGGGCTTGAGTTTGTTTATGCAGCACGTTTGGATGGCTAGCTTAATCTCTTTGTCTCGTTTTCTGTTACATTTTTTTTGCAGAGGTATAATTTTTTCCCATGGCAGAGAAATTAGTCACAGTTCACATATAAAGCATGCATACTTGTGCCTTACAGACACAGTCCACTCAGACGTCTGCGTGTGTCTGCGTGTGTAAACAACTGGGCCTTATTCACCAGTTCATAAAACCTTGTGAAACATTTGTTAATTGATTAAATGGGCAGTTTATATGTTACAAAATTTCTCTGCATGTTTTCCTAGCAAAGAACTATTAGTTAAAACAGCCTCCTTTACCAAACAGCTGAGGTACACTAATATTATCTGTTCCGTTTGCAGTCAAAGTAATAGGCCGCTTATCTGTCTTTACCATGCTTATGCGATTTAAATGTATTGTGATCAGCCATTGTAGTGACATTCTAAATCCTTTCTCAAATATCAGTCCAGTTTCTGAGCTCTAACAGTTGCCTGAAGAGCACATAAGGATGTCTTTGAGAGGCAAGACAAGCAAACCACTATTGAGATCTCAGAGAAAGCAACTGGACAGGACAGTTTCATGCAGCTGTTGGCTAGACTGCCGGTGGATGTCTCGGGCTAGAAAGACCTTAAGTTTGCCTTGAACATGCCTCCCCTCTGAGTTCACATTTTAGCCCTCAATAGCTTTTCATTTCTGTTTCTTGACATGGCTGTCACAACACTGTCACACATTATCCATTAACAGCCTAAATGGAAGACAAAGAGGCCACCTAAGGTCTCGGAAGGATACAATGAGTGAACTTCAATTGAATGTTCTCTGCTCTTGTTTTGTGTACTGGAGTGAAACTAGTTTGGATTTGGTCTTTAATACCCTCGACCCTGCCAACAGTAATTACTCAAGAAGCCAAATGTCTCTCTTCTCCCTCAGGAAAGTACAATCACAAATGAGAGTTTGTCCGAGACAGCAGTGAGATTAAACGGAGCGCAATGGAGACCTATGTCTTGAGCTTTCAGAAATAGACCCAGCTAATCTCACATGTGTCTTTCTTGGTGTTTCAACAATGCCATAAATTCTCCCAAGAGCAAATAATGTGAGCTATGCTAGCTACAATAATCTTATAGCTGTATACTCTTACATTGTTACAAGCCAACAATTGTCACTTGTCTCTATTTTTGTTCCTCAGTATTTACAAGGAACATTTTAGATGAGTGTTCACCTCAGGTCATGATGTGTGTGATTCATCATTTATTGTTATTTTTAGTAATGAGCTGTTGGTGTGGGAAACCCCAGCTAAGAGGGAACGTACTAAGAATTTTGGCTAATGTTCTCTATAAGCTATTAAAAACGTTCTTGCAGTAACATATACATACAAGATATCGGTAGAACTTTTGTAATGTTATATCAAAAACGTCTGTGAAGAGTTTATAGTTTGTGTTTATAGTTTATGGTCTGTGAAGTAACATAGAAATAAAAGAAAGTTTATTTATATAGAAATAAAAAAAGTTTAAATAAGGTTCTTAAAACCTGGCAATAATGTTACTACAATGTCTAAAGAATGGTCCTATAGCTTTTTAAACAACCATTTAACTTTTTTTTTTTTAAACATTTTTACCTTTTACCTACAATTGTTAGCCACATACGTTTAAAACTCTTGAGCTGTGATTGACACAAACAGCAGGTCCCCCCCCAAAGCCTTTGTGTACAACTTCACATTATGTTGACTTGAAATATAACCTGAGTCAGTCTTTGAGTAATAAACTTCTCCTCTAGGTCAATATTCAGAGCTGCAGTACTGGCAGATTCTTGTTTGCTGTAGCTGCCATTCTTTCCTTAGGAAATGTTTGCTTTGCGTTGCATTTCTTTACATTTAATCGTTGAGGATTTTAATGACGTTAGAAAAATAATTGATCAATTCCACAGCCAGACGTGGCGTCTTTGTTTTTGCCAGAATTGTTATCTTTATCTGATTTTCTCTCAGTGATGCATGGCAATCCAATACTTACGTTTGTTTTAGTATACTGTATATTTTTCAAACGCCACTTAGTTCTGCTTGAGGAGTTTCTTATAGTGCCAATACAAGATGTAAAATTCTCTGATAAAGATGCTCCCATGGACCCTTATATTAAACTCACTTAGCCCGCAGGAACTGTTTGTGCTTTTAAGGGAGTCAAAAATTTACCTCAGTTCTTGGTTTCAAGGCTTCCGTCAGTTTAGAAAATAGACCTAATACACCAGTTCCTACTGCGTAACCTATAACGATGAAGAGTTGATTTGAACTTTTCCAGGTACTGTAGGTGAGATTGATAGCGTCCTACTGCTTGCTCTGAGTTTTCGATCTGGCGGTTGGAAGGACGTAGAACGGCAGCTGAACTTTCTTTGCACCGTCGTTAATTAGAGTCACTACAGTCTTGAAGGCCGCATGTGTAGCATCATGTGGATGGTAGTGCTGGGCTCCCTGCAGGAAGTTCTGTGTGAACGGTCTCAAACTCTGCAGTCGAAAAGGGTCACGTTCGCAGAAATCTTTCCCCGATAGGTCGTTTATTACCCTAGAATTAAACGGCACAGACCGCAGCCCGCGGCTGCTTAGTTTAGCTGCTGATACTTGCGCACCCAATGTTTTTGTGTGCAAGCTTTCACTTTTTATTGTAGATCACAATCTTTTTTTATCCGAATTGTATGACTTATCGACCTCAGTTTATTCTGCTGATCTATTTGAACGGAAAATGGAGGATTGCGTTTAATGCATTTTTAAAGTGGGCCGCCTTCTCTGCTTTTAAAAGCATTTCCTTTATTTTAACACAGGGTTGTCACGATGTGATGGAAGACTGTGATAAAAGCAGCAGAAGTCGTGCAGTTTAATCAGCACTTCATCAAGTCTGGAAGGCAGTCAGGGCCGCCTGACCCCCGTCAGCCTCTAGCACCAGGCGCTCTGTAAAAACACTCAGTGTTTCATTGTGATGTTCTCAGCCAAAACCTTCTCGCAAAGGTCTGCAGGGACACCTCAAAATCACATCATGGCTGCCAAAAATACAGTCCATCAGGCAGGCGGTGATATAACACAAAGTCCAGGGGATTCACAGTCCGACTGGTTTCTCTCACCGTCACGTTTGCTGAATGTCCCTTGGTCACGTAAAGGAGAAAGAAATGTTGATTACATTTCTGGGTGGTTGAAGGGTTAGCCACTGCTTTGGCTTTTTCTTAAACACTGGTCTGTTTTCAGAGGAGTCAGCAGTTCAGGACAGCCGGTCCAACGTCAGCATTTCTCAAGGTCAGGATCTGTAGAGTTATGCTGGTCGGTTTGTATGACAGAGGTCAAAGACCTCGTTTGACTGCACTTTCTAAATCCTTTGCTGTCTGAGGATATATGTCAGGCACGAATCAGTCAGGATATTTGTCAGGCGCACGATTCGTCTTTTCAATTCCTCCTTTTGAATCTTAAGTCTGTCGTTTCTGTGCCTTCAGTGGTTTTTAAACAGGTTTCTCCAAACGCTCCTGCTGTCTGCTATTGGTTGGTCCCACAAACAGCCACGCCCACTTTTTATATTTGCTGAGGTATTTGCGAATTTATCATAGTTGTAAAGATAAAGTATGACAGGAAATGAGAAACCGTAACACCTCAGGTCTGCTGTATCAGCGTTTTTGTTCGCAGCAAGTATTATTATAGAACAAATTAAAATATTGCCAAAACTGCACAGAATTGTTTTACCAAACACAAGAGTAATCTGTGATTCTGACAGTCCACAAACGGCTCTTAATGGTACTCGACTCAAACCGCACTGGAGTTCATCCAATTACATGAAACAACAAAGGCCCTATTAAAGATCCTCAGTTTGATTGAGTCCAGTTGCCATCTCACGCATAGCAATAGATTAGGAGGCTTTACCCCAAGCGTTGGCAGCAGCGGTAAGCCAATAGGTCACTCGAACTACAGGTTTTAACGTCGCCCTCCCGGTGCGGTGAATGACAGTGAAGCGTATCCGCTCATGCTAATCAGACGAATATTTCTGAGCTGTGCCTTGCGACACGTCTGCCCTCGTGTCACGCTAGCTCTCCTCCCTCTCTGAACCGCTGCAGTTTCTCGCAAGCTCTAGTTAGCAACTGCTGAGTGATTAATTGCAAGACTCTTCATCCACTCAGGGGCGTCTCGTCGTTTTCTGCGAGGGCTGGAAAAAGCGCTAACGTGAATAAATAGTTTTCAGTTAGTTAGTCTAATTATTCCATAAAACCTCAGAGGTTTCAGGGTTGCGTATTAAAAAGAGACACTCGGAACTTATTAAAAATTTAAGCTTACTTATCTTAACAGGAGTGACTTGAGCGGGGTGCTTAATTTGCCGGCCTTAATGAGGAAATGATTCGACTCTTGTCACTTAAAGTGCCTGTCAGCCTTCTTAATGGCCTTGTTTTCCGGAGGGCTTGAAGAGGACTCAAATTAAACGATGGCACCATCATGCTTCTTTAGCCTGTAATGAAATGGCGGTAGCTGTTGTTTGCTTAGCATAGCATTGTGTTGCTTTCAGGGTGTACATCACAGAAGAAAAACATGGCCGTTTATGTATTTTGTAGGCACATTTATCCTAAGTGAATCATGGTGTGTTCGGTATGTGCATTCTCTGAGAATTGAACTCGTGACCTTGGTGTTGCTAGCACTTTGCTGTACTAGCTGAGCTATAGAGACTTTTTGTTGACAGATGTCAAATTTTACCATATTAAAAGAAAGAATTGTTGGTTTGCAAATGTCCAATTCTTGCACAGTATAAGAGCCCTTTGAAGTTTGTTCATTTAAATGCACAATTCAGAAGTAAAAAAGTATTTAAAAAATCTAAATTGGTATTAGCCTGAAGTTTTTTTTGTCTGTATTAGTATTGGCCAAAAAATTCCAAGTCGGTGCATCCCTAATGGAAATAACTTTCAAAATTCTTGCCAGCTGCTCAATGCTGCGCAAAGTTCATGTCAATTTTTAAGTTACTTAAACTCTAGTCTGCATTTTATGCATCATGGCATTATTTTTTGTCCTCCAAGACTCCATCTTTAAACTGTAAATCCTCCTGTGGGACATTTCAGGAGTTTATTAAGGGTAATAAATCCACATTTTGGCCTCTTCTTCAACACACTGAAAGATGGTGGAAGATTTGCCTCCCAGTAAACAGACGTCCAAAACATTCTGTAAGCTTTCTTATTCTTGATTGGTCTGTGATATTATTAGTCTGGAACTCTTAAAGTGCCAGAGCTGTAATGAAATATAGCGGGCAAACACAAAAGGATATTAACTTGTATTGAAATTTTTTATTTGCGGTTTGGAGTTCCCCCCCCACTACTGCTTCAGATGACTGACCTCAACATCTGTAAGCTTTTATAAATCTATTTTTTTTACTTTCTTTTTTTTCCAATTGTTGCTTAAAACGTTACAGAACTATGCAAGTGTAAAAGACGTGTGAGCTGATTGCGTTCTCCAGTTTGTCATGAAACTAGTTGCACGTGTGAAATCAAACTGTCTTTGTTTTTTTTGGCGGTGTCTTGCAGGATCAGTAGTCTGTGTTTCAATATTACTGGCTTCTGCTCCATCAGTCCTCATATTTATTCTCGGTGGATCAGAGGAGAAACATCTGTGAGTCATTGAGACAAAGACGTGAGAAGCCTTTAAGTCATTCAGACACCACAAACCGTATCTTCTGCTTTACTGCAGTGGTGTGAATTTAAACATAGTTCAGCCCAGACTCATGTTAATGACCTTTATAGTTTCTTAAAAAGAGACAACTGTTGTGTCACCTAAATAATTACAGGGACGGTTTCTCATTTTCTTGAAGAAGATTGTAACCAGAGTTTGTTGAGGATTGCTGTTTAAGGGAATTGTAGAGACAGCCCTGACATTTGAGGCTGCAGAAAAAAACGGTAACCTTAGGAACTGTAGGAAGGAAGTCTATCCGATCGTCTGCATTGGTTTTGTAGATTACAGTCAGATAAATAGTTCAT
>JBAJNP010008369.1:0-20409 GCA_036877545.1 Yasuhikotakia modesta | reverse complement strand
GTTTTTAAAAGCCTCAGGAATCTTTTGCAGGTGTTTAGAGTTAATTAGTTGATTCAGATGATTAGGTTAATAGCTTGTTTAGAGAACCTTTTCATGATATGCTTTATGTTTTGAGATAGGAATTGTGGGTTTTCAGTTGTGTGTAATGAATCTAAAATATATGAAAGTCTAATGTTTATCAGTACATTACAGAAAATAATAAACTTTATCACAATATGCTAATTTTTTGAGAAGGACCTGTATAACTCTATCCCCTTTATCTTTTGTTTTGCTTTTTATATAAAAAATGTAAAAAGCAAAACAAAAGATAAAGGGGATAGAGTATAATATTCAGTTTTTAGACTGCATGTTCCGCTTCTCACCCGCATAAGAAATACTATGGGATATACGGGTGGGATATATGCAGATAAGAAATACGTGTGGGATATACACAGTTTATCCATTGTTTGTTTTTAAAATAGAAGCACGCTTGGTCAGCTTTCAGGAATGTTGATGGTGCGCATTGGGAGTGTTCTCAATGCAAATGCTTCGCTCTAAGTGGGCTTTCTCTGATAAAAAAGTGAATATAAATATTATCTTCGGGTTAAACAAACGCAGTTTTGTGGGGTTTTTTTAGAGCAAATGTGTATGCTTTGCTTTTGGATGACTTCCCTTGAGTAGGGAGTCTCCACTGCTGTGCCCACACTGTGCCAGTTCCGTTCTCGCCAAGGCAGAGCGACAGCAATGCCCATAGCTCTGCATGAAGCTGGTGGAGGGAAACAAGATGGGCGAATCTCTTTCTCATCCCTCCCCCCAGGGAGAAGGGCGCAACTCTCTGCCTCCCACCTTCTGAGGAAGTGGACGTAGAAAGCGTTAAGGCCAATGCAATAACTTTAAGGCAATGCCATGGGTTGAGCAGACACTAACTAGCTATTTGTCCCCCAATGCTAAATTTCCTCAGGATAAATGAATTATTCCTCTTTCTTAATTCAATTTAAAACACTTTATTGGCACGATATGTGCACTTATCTCTTTCTTGAGGGCTCCAGGTTTGGGACTGCTAGACAGGAGTAGCCCCACCCATATAGGGGACATGTAAAGCAGAATGTCACCTCCCGTTCCCCCCTTTAAGGGTGCGGATGTTGCAATGTTTAGGAACAGATCTGAGAACCATCTTATTCTTTAAAATGACTTTGGCCAAGAATTCCTGACAATTATATGTCATGACCCCAGACGGTAGCCCCATCTGGGAATCAGCTGGGTTCACCTCATTACATGGCACCTGGTGTTCTCCAGTGCCCTCTGGAGGCCATCCTATTAACACTGCCACTTCTGGAGTTTCAGGGCACAGCAGCTTCAAACGCTTTATTCATGCTGAATATACCAGAGGCTGGCACGTCTAAAGAGCTGTGGTCTAAAAACTGGGAGTGTGATAGGCAGGGCTACCTCAATGGGTCTTGCCTACTGTAGAACAGGGATACAGAATCCAGTTCATTTTTCTCCCACCTACTTCCAGTGGGGTTCACCCTATGTTAGTTGGGTCTGCGAAGGCTCTGGTTATGGAACAAGAAGCATACACTCTCGTGAGGGAGGAGAAAGTGTGAAAAAGAGAAAGAGTGTGCTTTCTCCGGTTCAGAGAACCACTTATCTGGGTGTTGGATTTGACCATGATGCAGGCACATATGTCTCCCGCTTGAGGATAATCAATCCTCTCTGCAGTCACAATAGTCAGACAAGGCCAGTCACTCACTGTTACATTTGGCCTGCTGTGCATAAGGCCCCGTGGTGGCTAAAGACCAAGGAGATTTTTCCCTGAGGGGAAAGCCATTCCACATGATCAAGTTCCCAAGAAATTGCATACGTACCTTAGATGTGTGGAGGAAACCTTGGCTCCTCTATCAGGGCCCGGTGCTGGGAGCTTTCAGTCACCACATTATACTAGTGACAGATGCATTCCTCACCGGTTGGGGTGCAGTCATGAATGGCCACCCAGCCTGTGGTCTATGAGAAGGTCGCCATCTTACTTGGCACATCAACTGCCCAGAAATGCTAGCAATGTTTCGGCTCTAAAAAGAGCTCCAAAAACTTAACTGGGCCAAGCTGGTGGTCTCTGCATCAGGAAGTGAAAAACGTCCACTTCAAAGACACACAGTTTCCTCATAGAGGGAGCTATGGATTGTGAAATGGTCTCAACAGACTGGCCTTGTCTGACTATCATGACTGCAGAGAGCATCGATTCCACTTGATTGGGAGACATATGTGCCTGCATTGTGGTCTAATCCAACACTAAGATAAGTGGTTCTCTGAACCGGAGAAAGCACACTTTCTCTGTGTCTAGACAGAACCCCGGCTATTTCATGAAGGCGGGAATGACATGTCGAGTTGCAAAACTGCTCCAAAAGAGCTAAGATCAACCATTATATATATATTAAGACTCTCTCATTATGCCTTTTTGAGCCAGGTTAGAGATAGCTTCTTCAGAAGAGGAGAGTGTCAACAAGGGAGAAAGCAGGGAGCAGGTGGACATAACAGACAAACAAACACAGACTTTAAAAAACAGTGAACATCTTATTAGCGTTTAATCATGTCTGTTTATCTCTCTCTTTTCTCCTCTTCTTCTCTCTGTGGATTAAGTTATTTTATTTTATTAATAAATGGCACATTTGCATTAACAAATGGCTTAAGTATTTTTATAAAATAGGATTTGGAATACATATTTAAGGGTGAATTGAGAGAGAGCAACCATTCATTTATCCTGAGGAAATTTAGCATTGGGAGATAGATAGCTGGCTAGCATCTGCTCAACCTGTGGCATTGCCTTAAACTCGTGCTCATACACAGGGCACTCATCAACACTTTCCATGTCCACTTCCTCAGATGGTGGGAGGCGGAGAGTGCTCTTCGTACCAGAGAGTGGAGAGCGCAAGGTGGGTTTCCAAGCCAAGGGGGAGTGCAGAGTCTGGTTGGTGAGGGATGAGAAAGGGACTCTTGACTCCGCCAGCTCCATGCAGCACTATGGGCTTTGTGGTCACTCTGCCTTGAGAGCGTCTTAAAGAGACACATCCGAGAGCCAGCGCTCGAGCTCTCGAGAGCTGACTGAGCTTACTTAGCTCTCCAAAAAACAACACAAAACTGTGTGTGTTTAATCCAAAGATAATATTTATATTGCGGGTTCTACCCTCACAGCTGCATTCTGAATCATTTGCAGCGGCTTTGTAGAATTTGCTGGTAGGCTCTCCGCCAGGACAGCATTGCAATAGTCCAGTCTGGAGAGAACAAATGCTTGAACCAGGAGTTCAAGTTCAACAATGGTATGAAGCAGCTGTACAAATATAAACAAAATATCAATGGATATTCAAAGTATAGTGAGAAACTTGAAATGAAACAACTTTAAAGGAAACACATAAACACATACAATCATACACAGACAGATATGATAAAAAACTACAGATAAACAAACAGATATGTATGGATATTTACTGAAGAACAGATAATGAGTGGGGTGACTATGCTTGTGTCAGGAGACTCCCGTTAAGCAAGCCAACAGGGCGACGGTGGCAAGGAAACAAAACTCCAGAGAATGGAAAATGGAGAAAAAAACCTTGTGAGAAACCAGGCTAGTCGGGGAGGGCCAGTTCTACTCTGGCAAGTTAAAGCTGCAGTCTGTAACCAAGACTATTATTGGTTATGAAGCTAAATGAACAGTGGGAAGAGACCAAACTGGTGATTATGTAAATATTTTAAATAGGAGACAATAATATGGTACACATAAATTGTGCACATAAATCAACTTGTCAATAGCAATTGTCAATTGAACTATGAAAATGCATGATTAAAGAGATTTTTAGTCTAGATTTAAACTGCAAAAGCGTGTCTGAACCCTGAATAGTATCTGGGAGCTCATTCCAGAGTTTAGGGGCCAAGTGAGAGAAAGCTCTACCACCTTTAATTGACTTATTAACTCTAGGCACAACCAGCAGACCAGCATTTTGAGAGAGTAGAGCATGTATCGGTTTGTAGTGAGATAGAAGGTCTGTGATGTATTTGGGGGCTAGCCCATTTAGTGCTTTATAGGTTAGCAGTAAAATCTTGTAAGTAATACGGTAATTGACGGGCAACCAGTGGAGGGATAAAAGAATTGGTGTAATATGATTATATTTTCTAGACATAGTAAGGACTCCATGACTCCAAGGTTCCTGGGTGTTCTGGAAGGAGTTATAGTTGATCCAAGCTGAATGGAGTAGTTGTGGCTGAGTGTTGGGTTTGCCGGAATTACTAATAGTTCTGTCTTGGGAGGGTTGAGCTGAAGGTGATGATCCTTCATCCAAGTTGGGATGTCCAATAGACAGGCTGTGATGTGAGCAGCTACTGTAGTGTCCTCCAGTTGAAACGAGGACTATAGTTGTGTGTCATTGGCATAGCAGTGATATGAAAACCCGTGTTTCTTGATGACAGACCATAGTAAAGACATATAGATGGAGAAAAGAAGTGGTCCAAGAACAGAGCCCTGAGGAACTCCAGTGGTGGGATGATGTGGCCTCGAGACCTCACCCATCTAGGATGCCCTGAAGGATCTACCTGAGAGGTATGAGGTAAACCACTGAAGTGCAGGTCCTGAGATACCCATTTTCTTGAGGCTTGGCAGGAGGATCTCATGGTTGACGGTGTCGAAGGCTGCAGAAAAATCTTGCAAAATGAGTATGAAGAATTTAGATGCAGTTCTTGCCAATTGGAGAGCTTCAGTAACAGAGACCAGAGCTGTCTCAGTTGAGTGGCCGCTTTTGAAGTCAGATTGGTAGATGTCTAGTAGTTTGTTCTTTGTGAGGAAAGTAGACAGTTGCTTGAACACAACTCGCTGAAGAGTTGGATTTAGAGATGGTTTCTTAAGCAGTGGGGATACATGAGCCTGCTTGAAAGTTGTGGGAAAGTACCAGTGTGAAGGGAGTTATTGATAATGTGGGTGAGCATCGGTGTGATGGAAGATTAAATGGTCGGGAGCAGGTCAGTGGGGATAGGGTCGAGTGGACAGGTAATAGGGTGGGAAGAGAGAATGGGATTTCAGACCTCTGTCTCTGAGAGTGGAGTAAGGTGTGTGAGGAGTAGTTGTCAGATTGAGGTGTAGAGAATTGGCTGCTGATAGTAGATGTATTTTAATAAAAAAGGTAGCAAAGTCATCAGCTGTGAGGTCAGATGACGGGGGTGGAGGATGAGGACAGAAAAGTGAGGAGAAGGTTTTGAATAGGTAGCGAGAGTCGGTACAGTTGTTAATTTTGTTTTGGTAGTTTGATTTGAGGTAGGTTGATTTCACAATGGAGACCTTAATTGAAAAAGAGGCAAGGAGTGATCGGTACATGTTAAGGTCAGGGTTATTTGATTTACACCACTTCCTCTCTGCGGCCCTGAGTGGTGTTCATGGAGGACCTCCGACAGCCATGGAGCAGAGGGGGTCGCACATGCTGGCTTAGATGTCTTCTAGGAAGTCACCCAGTTGACTTGGTGGATGATAAATAACTACAACATTGATTTTAACAGGATGGGTGACAGTAATTGTGTGAGATTCAAATGAGATGTAGTTACAAAGAGATGATAAAAGTTGAATTTCAAATCTTTGGAGATGAGTAGGCCCGTGCCTCCACCTCGACCAACTGGGAAAGCTATGTGGGAGAGGATAAAATTTGTGGAAAGGGCTGCAGGAGTGGCAGTGTCCTCTGGTTTGATCCACGTCTTTGTTATAGCCATGAGTTGTAGGTCTGACTGTAAGGCAATAGCTGAAATAAAGTCAGCTTTGTTTGCAGCAGATTGGCAGTTCCAGAGCCCAATAGAAAGAGAGAGTAAAGAGAAAGAGGACGGGGGGACAGTGAGAAGGTTGTTGGGGTTGTGTGACCTCCAACGCACAGAACAGTGTTTATGGGTACAGGTGGTAATAGTAGAGATACCTTCAGTCATTACGATGACACTCTCCCCACACCTGAAACACCACACACTAAAGAGGGTTTGGGGGATGCCTCAGAAGCACCTAAAAACCTCTTCAAAAAACCGAATATATGGTGGGGATATTTAATGTGTGAATTTGAGTGTTCTGCGCAAATGCTGCGCTGCTGGAGGGCTTCTGACAACTCCATAATGATATGCGAAGCGCTGCATGCTGATTGGCTGCCTTCACTGCCACACGAAAGAATAATTATGTGACGTCATCGCCTGGCATCTAAACACATGCAGAACAATTTACTGGCAGGAACACACGGACCAACAGTTATGGTGCAGATTCAGCCTTATATGTTTGAGAGGAGGACACTAAATTAGAGGAAGAACCTGTTCAGCAAAGGCAGGATTTACATGTTTCTCAATGGTAAGTTATTTGGAATGTTTGTTTGAATGATACATGCCCACAAAGTTCTCCCGTCATAATAAAGTTATAGCCACTAGATCCATTTGGACATTAATCCTTTGCATCATCATGAATCAAGACTCTATACTGATTATAGTTTAATGTAAATCTGTTTATGAACGATGGCTTCAGGTTTGGGTGTTAAAATAAATATGAAGGTGTGCTGATGGTGCGCATCTGCCCTGTTGGAAACGAAAACAGAAAAACATCAAATATGTTTTAATATTAACATGACAGTATAATCGGGTCAAATCATTATTGAATCCTGTGCATTCACCTGAGCCATACATTCACTGCCATAATGAATAACACTCAAAGACAACGTAAACATATAACAACAAATTTTAACATTTACTATGGCCATTTGTCACTCAGAGGTAGGGACAGGTAGACCCAAGGTGACCCATTATGCAGTGTGTAATTAGACTAATCCACATTTGGTTGAGTCTAATTACATTCTAATGCCATTTCCCTTTCTCCGCATGTATTGCAGGCAATGAAGATGTAAAGATGAAAATCTCAAATTCATAATAAAGTAATTTTGCTGGCTGTGACGTGACTAGTGTTGAACTAAATAGCAGTGAAGCTGCAGTAGCCATAGTGCTAACAGCCTGTATGCCTATCAACAAAATAAACCTCCCTGTTAGCTCATCTACCTTCCTGTTAGCTCATTAACACTGCAAAGGTTGTGGGTTCAATACCAGGGGATGGCAAGTCCTGATAAAAAATGTGTACCTTGAATTCACTGTATGTCACTTTGGATAAAAGCATCTGCCAAATGAATAAATGTAAATGTAAAGTCAGGCTCTTGATGGATATTGAAAAAAAATAATAAAAAATTGAGTGTTAATTCATTCAAAAACAGAATATAATTATGTAATTGACTGACAAACAGGATAAGTTATCTTGAAGGTTATCTTGAAGGATTTAACACATAAATAATACAGAACAACTTCTTTACAGTAAACTCAATTACAATCACAAGCTATTTTCATGCAGAAAAGTGGGACACTGAAAAAACTCTGTTTTGATACTGTGGCCCAAAAGTGTTTTGTTTACATAACAAAAGCATCTATTCAAAGCTGATTTAGGATATTAGCTAAAAGCCATCCAGCCCATCAGCTGTCCTGTGGGTTTTATAGATAGAAAAGCCAAATGGCTCTCTGTCCTCTCTGGCACTTCTAGTGTTAAAGAACATAGGAAAAGTTTCAGACATTTTGAACCACTCTAAAGTATATAAATTTATGTTTAAAAATTCAGTTGAGTTAATCACCTCCACCTTTTTTCTTTTATGCATCACCTCTCTCTCTCTTATAACGAAAGAACCAGGAGGGTGTTGGGCAGAAGAGGAAGCTGAGTGGTGTCAGGTTGGAGGAAAAGTGGGAAATCTGGGCAGAGTGTAGAGAGTCAGTCCAAGAAGTCAATCCACCCTGTGGTAACCTGGTGGTCTGTATACCATAGCCAGTAGAAATGATGGACTTGATTTATCATTTACATACAGATAATACACCAGTTATACTAAGCACCATTATACATTAAGCACCATTAATTCACGGCTAGTGAATTGTTTTCTAAGCCAGTCTGTCTGCTCCCTGACATAGGACCAGTAGGACCAAATTTCTAGATAAAAAAGCAACCCCACACCAGGAAGGATAGAGATCATCTTTTTTAAGAGGTCAGGTCAACTTTAAATTTTCTGTGAACACCGATCAGGGGGCCAGAGCATAAAACAGTGTCTGACATTGTATTAGCAAGTTCACATATTTAAAGGGGACCTAGAGTCAAAATCTAGTCTTGACGGAAAATGGCAGTATACCCACCTAAAAGAACATAGGAAAAGTTCCAGACATTTTGAACCACTCTAAAGTATATAAATTTATGTTTTAAAAAACCCTCCTACTTCCACTTTTACTTCAGTACATATTTTCGCTGAGCTTAATACTTTCACTCCAATACATTTTTTATGTGCTGCCTTGTTACTCGTTACAATGATAAAAATATTATGAATCATTATCACTGCCAGAGCAGTAGATGACACTGTCACAGGTTTGATGAAGCGGCTCATCATTAACCTCCGTGTTTTAAGGTGCTCTTGTACTGCTGCTACAGCCAAAGGAATTGTGAGTGTCCTTTAGGCTAAACATTTGAAATAATATTTACAATATGCTGTTCAAACTTTTGACTGCTTTCTTTAATAAATATGTAACCCTTCATTGAAAAGGAGGAAAAATATCTACTGGGTCTGAGCTCACCAAATATGTAAAAGGAAAATTAAATGTAATAGTATTTGAAGTCTCGGGTTCGGGATCTCACACTTAGCACTTTAAATAATGTGTATCTGCACTTGTATCTACTCAGATCTTGTATTTAATTACTAACTGCTTAAATAAATACACATACACAGCAATGAATTTCAATTAATGGTTTTTGTAATCACTGTTACTTCTCTTTTTCTCTGAATTTTTCTTTAGCTGTAATGAAGTTTGACACTCAACAACAAAGTATTTTTTCCTATTTGTCACAGTTTACCCTTGAACAATAGTTTTAGAACAATAAATGTTTCCTTCAATAAGTACAAAACAAAACAAAAAATATATAGTCCATAACAAAATATTTTTCAACATCAACACCCAAATAAAATACACATGAGTTTAACTCAGAGTTCAGTCTCTGTGAATATGCATATTTGAGAGGGAGAAATGAGCCGACAGAATCCTCGCAGACAGGAACGATGAAGAAGCTTCTACATCCTTGCAAACGTGGCCCGCTATCACGCAAATGTAGAGCGTCGCTCCAGTCCTGGCGCGCATCCAAAACGCCATCCACACGAAGGAACGGTCCGATCTCATGAAACAAACGCTGAATCTTCGTATCCCACGAGCTAACACAATGAAAACAGTTCAAGCATGTATTTAGAGATGATTTGCGAGGATGAATAAAGTTTAGCGAAAGTCTAAAGGCAGCTTGCATCTCTCTCGCCACGAGCTGGAGAGCAGGTGACGTCACTTAGCCTCGACGAACCTCTTTAAAGTGATGTTACTCTTTTTAACAAAATTAAATTCAAACGAATAGAATGTAATTTTACATGTCTAAACATAAAATAAATAGATTTGTAATAATAAAAAATTATATACCTATGTAGATTATACACAGTAGAACTCGATTGTAATCGAGTTACTGTAAAGAAGTTGTTCTGTATTATTTGTTTATTCCTTAATAATAATCTTCACTGTTATCCTGTTTGTCTATCAATTACATGATTGTATTCTGTTTAGAATGAATTAACACTCAGTTTTGTATTCCTCCTTAGTCAATGTACATTCAGAGCAGCTTCACTTCAATTTATTTTAACAGCAGTCAAGTCACAGCCAACAAAAAGCCTTGAATTTGAAGAAGACGTTGAATATGTTAAGATTCAATTATAGTTAGTATAAAGTCTTGATTCATGATGATGTAAAGGATTAATGTCCAAATGGATGTAGTGGATAAAACTTTATTATGATGGGAGAACTTTGTAGGCACCTAACGCTGAAAGCGTTCAAACATATTACATAACATCAAATATTACATCACATCAAATAACTTATCATTGAGAAACATGTAAATCCTGCCTTTGCTGAACAGGTTCTTCCTCTAATTCAGTGTCTCCTCTGGTTCGGGCTCAAACATATAAAGCTGAATCTGCGCCATAGGTGTCGGTCCGTGTGTTCGTGCAGTAAATGGTTCTGCATGTGTTCAGAAGCCAGATGACGACGTCACATAATTATTCTTTCGTGTGGCAGTGGTGGCAGCCAATCAGCATGAAGCGCTCTGCATATCATTATGAGGTTTGTCAGAGCCCCTCCAGCAGCACAGAATTTGCGCAGAACGCTCAAATTCACTCATTAAATAGCCCCGTCATAAAATAGCTTTTTTAAAGAGGTTTTTAGACAGCTTCTGGGGCATTACAGACGTAACCAAAGTGCTGTTCTCTATATGTCACATCACAGAACAAGAATCTATACTCCGCT
The DNA here is from genome assembly GCA_036877545.1 of Yasuhikotakia modesta. NCBI lineage: Eukaryota > Metazoa > Chordata > Actinopteri > Cypriniformes > Botiidae > Yasuhikotakia > Yasuhikotakia modesta. The sequence continues at coordinate 10,032 of JBAJNP010008369.1, read as the reverse complement.
CAACCATTCTAGGTCACCTTTAAAGTAATTCATAAAGTCATCACTGCTATGATATTGACAAGTGTCAGAACCAGTAGATGCTTTATTTTTTGTTTATTTAGCCACCATATTAAATACATGTCTAGGGTTGGGTTTATTGTCTTCTATAAGGTTTGAAAAGTAGGCAGATTTTGAGCTTTTTGAAGATTTTCTGTATTTTGTGATACTGTCCTTCCACGCTATATGAAATACCTTTTAATATAATTCAGTTTGTTTCCAATTTCGTTCCATTTTCCAGGAAGCTCATTTTAGGGTGTGTGTATGTTTATTGTACCAAGGCATTGGGCTGCTGTCCTTTATCTTCTTTAAGCGCTTCAAAAGAATTGTACTGGAAATCCGTTCTCAGGGAAACTTATAAAAATATTCTTATAAAGTGCAGCAACACCACCTCCTTTGCCTTTTGGATGGGGTTCATGCTTGTTACAGTAATTTTGGGAGATGGATTCATTTAATATTTTGTATCATCTTGTTTCAGGCATGTTTCTGTCAAACAAAGAACATCTCGGTTATGATCTGTGGTCATATCATTGATGAAAAGTGCTTTTTTAGATAAAGACCTAATGTTTAGCAAACCAAGTCTTAAAACTTGTTTATCTGTATTATGTAGTTTTTATTAGTTTAACATTGCTTAGGTTATTTAAATGTTTGCAGGGTTTCACTGAATTTACCAGTTTGGGGGACAGACACAGTCTCTATAATCTGATATTTAGAAAATTAAACATTGTTTGAATTACAACATTTATTAGATAATAAATGTTGTAAATTATGTGCTTTTAGTGACGTAAGACAGCTAGCAGATGGTTGGTAAAGCCAGTCTGTCTGTTTCCTGACCTGGGTCCTAGTCAGGTTTTGATGTTATTTATAGTAAGGCTATGTGCCATATTTCTAGATAAAAGAGCAGCTCCACCCCAGGAATGATGGAGGCCATCTATTTTCAACAGGTCAGGTCTACCCCAAAAACATTTCCAGTGATCTATAAAGCCTATATTATTGTGCGAACACCACATAGACATCCAGCCATTCAGTGATGACTGTCTGCTGTATATTTTGTCACCACAATAAGCAGGGACAGGGCCAGAGCATATTACAGTGTCCAACATTGTACTTGCTACTTGATATGTACTTGGTTGTTCACATACCTCTTTAATATTATCTTTAGTGATCTCCAAATGACGGAGACAAACAATATTTTTCTGACGTGTATAATAATCTTACTGAATTTAGGTTAAGATTTAGCCAGCATGATTAAATTTCCTTTGATGTCGGGCGCTCTGGGTCCCAATAAACGTTTGACCATAGTGGCTGTTTTTTTCTATTTTCACATTCCATACAATATAATCTCTGATAACAAGGGCACGTTCAACAGGTGTCTCAGTGGGTGTGTCACTGATTGGGGAGAACCTGTTAGAAACTGTAATCGGAATGAAAGAGCAGTGTTTTGTCCTGCGGTTATGCCATCTCACGGTTACATTTTCCTGCTGCTTGGGATCTGTAACCGTCACACACAGTAATTTGCATTTGGTCATAATGTCCAGCCTTCTAAATGCCTACTTGTGACATGTTTTTGTCAGTTATGGTTACCCATACTGGAAATGTGACCTCTGCATTTAACCCATCCTCTGTGATGAGTGAATGCACACTGCAAGTCATGAACACAGACACACCCAGAGCAGTGGGGAGCCATACCAGTGCCCAGGAAACAATCAGGTGTTAGGTGCCTTGCTCAAGGGCACTTCAGTTGCTACCTGTCGGCGATGAAATTGAACCAGATACCTACTGATTACAAGTCCAACTTCTTAAACAGAAGACCATAACCCCTTGTATTTATCAAAGAACATTTTGTTCCAGTCTTTAAGTCTGTTTCCTTCTGTAAATGTCTCTATATCATTTATTCATGTTATAGAAATGGTTGTGGATTATCTCCCATGTAAAAAACAACAACTTTTCCTTCCTCTTTGTTCTAGTTCCCACAGAGTCTCCAAAGTTGCCCAGTTTAGGTCAGTAAAACAATCGACAGTGCGCTTACCAAACATTAACTTGTGACATTGCATTTTCATTTTCTTTTGATCATTTTTAACTGTTTTTCTTTGTTCACTAAAGCTGTCGTGCATAGCAATTATGTGATTCTCCGTGACGATTTTGAATATAACACACAAGAAGAGCTTAATCTGAATATCTGGTAAGTAATAAACATATCTGTCCTTGATATGCTTATTTATAAAAGTTTACCTTCTTGTTCCCTGCTGGAGAAATTAAGATGGTAGCTGTATTTTGACTGGTATCTAGGCAGTCTAAGATGGTCACTCAGCTGATTTAAAAAGGCATTTTCATCTGCCTGAAGATGGAATGAACAAAGGAAAGAAAATAAAAGAAACAAATAAATCAAATAATAACCAACTTGGACTAGCTATATAAAACATCTCATATATAAAGTAAAATGAAACTTATGTATGTAACCCAGGTTCCCTGAAGGGAATGGGATGATGTGTTGAAACATTTTGGTGAATGTCTCCAGTGTAACTCCGAATCACATGCGAATACTGCCTAACTGTGGGGTGACACAACCAGGAAGCTCAAAAGCATGTGCACTGCGCAAACCAATAGCTTCTAAAAGGAATGAAGTGAGCACTGGCATGGGTACCAAAAGGAACAGAGATGGCAAAGAGATGCCCACTAGCCCATACTGAACTTTTTCTGCACCCTGTCTGAAATTGCACAGTTAGAGCATGAGAACATAAGAGTCAGGAATGACTTCAATATCATGGCCACAATGCCACACAATGGTCAAGGCAGTGGACCATCAGTGCCCCAGATGTCTTTAATTGGGACACCAGAATAAAAGGGCCTTAGTGGCCGCCATACTCTAGGTAGAGTAAGCCTTGGTCCCCTCAGGTGGGGGAACACCAGAGGACTCATAACCACGCTTATGATAACCAAAGCAGAGATGGTCAGTTTTTCTCCACAGGACAGGTCTGTGGAGATATACATTCTGTGCTCGCACTGGACAAACACGATACCATGTCCTGGCATATTCTTTTAAGAACTCTTGGGAGCAAATAGATCGGGGGAAGAGCATCCAGACGAAGCCTCCGCCACCTTTGTACAATAGCATCTAGCCCCAGGGGAGCTGGATGAACGAGAGAAAACCAAAGGGGACATTGCGCTGTCACTAGAGAGGCCCAAATATTATCCAAATATCCAAATCTGCCTCACCACCTCGGGGTGAAGCATCCATACCCTGGACCTCACCCCCGTCTCAACAGGATCTGCTACAACATTGAGGCATTCAGGGATATAAACTGCTCTCAGCGGGAGAGGTTTTCCCTGGGACCACATAAGGATCTGGTGTGCCAACTTCTAAAGAGGTCATGACCACAGACCTCCTTGGTGGTTGATGTAGGAAACCACTGCTGTGTATGCAGTGTGAACTAACACATGCTGATCTTCATACATCTAAGGCCTATAGGGAGCACCGTGTAATATTGATTTTTCAAATAGAATTGCTCCTTGGGGAAAACCCCTTGGTTTTGAGCCACCACTGAAGGGGCAGGCCGAATGGAATGACATTGGATGCAGCTGCCATAAGACTTAGCAGTTGCTGAAAATGCTTTACAGTGAGTGACTGGAGTGTCTTTGACTCTTGTAACTGCATTTAGTATCAATTCTACTTGAGCAGAAGACAGATGTGCCTGCATCTTGTTCGAATCCCATACTACTCCAGCAAGAGAACACACTTCTCTTGCTCTTTAGTCTGAACCCCAAATCTTTCATATGACTTAGAATGACATCTCAATGTAAAACTACCACATGCTCTGAATGAGGCAGTATCAACCAGTCGTCAATGTAATTGAGTATGCGGATGCCCTGGTGCAAGGTGAGAGTGATCTGAATGCAATGCTCTGTTTTTGTGTGTCCCTATGAGAGGAGCTAGCACATAGCCTAGGCTGTTCCTGCTCAACAGTCCCGATAGAGTGAGGGCAGCATTGAAGGAGCAGCTGATGGTTTCTCTAAATTCAGATTAATGCTCAGATGTGAGGCCTCCACCCTCATCAAAAACTCCTTGGTATGCCTGCAACACACCCATGGTGTGCAGGTAAGCACCTGCTTGACTGTGTATCCTTGTGTATCCCCACTCATGAGTGCTGAGGTGGTGTGCAGCGCGTTACAGGGCAGAAGCGAAGTCTTCAGTTATGACACCTTACCAGTCCGGGGCATCTTAACTCTAAAACGTTTATACAATTATTTGTACAATTTGAAGATCTTGTCTGTGAAGAATGTACAGGTCTCAATTCCCTTTATTAGATCTATATGCAAACCCCCTGAATGTATCTTTATGCTGGAGGCATCCCCAAAGTGTTTTAATGCAGCTTGAGTTCCTGAAAGGGAACCAGCTATTCTACCAAAACACTACCAACTTCCAGCTTGAGTGGGATTTTCCAGCAGGGGCTCTAACTTCTTTGTAGGTTATATACATTTTATCTTAATTCTATACATTGAATATCTTTACACTGCTGTTTATTTTTCAAACTACCCTTTTGTCTCATCTCCACACTGTCTTACTTCCTTAAAGGTCAAACTGCACTAACTGTGAAGTTGGAGAACAGTGTGGTGCGTTAATGCATGGAAAAGCAGTGATGTTTTGTGAGCCTTTTGGACAGAGAGAACTGGTAATATATTGTTGAGTGGAAGCCTACAAAAATTGACTAAATCTCTTGTATCATTAGTGTAAAATACTGTTATAACAATAGATTTCAAGCATGTTCCCCATAGTGTCAAGCATGATGCAGCATCTTATCTTGGGGAACTGGGTAACATATGTAACCTCACACATTTTTTTAACATGCATAATGTGTTGTGCAAAGCATAAAACATTAATTGACACGGGTCACTTCTCTAGCATTTACAAAGTAAGTGTTTCAAAAGCTAAACTATGTGGGAGTTTCAGTTAAATTCAACTTAAATTAAATAATTAAACATTTAAACTTGGTCATGACTGTCAGGGGAAACAATCCCAGAAGAACACATCTCCTGCTGTTGTTGGCTGGGGGCTACATAGCCACTGACCAAAGGTTGTAAAATAAAATACAAGCAGAGGATAGTGTTTCAGTACGCAATCATCACTAAACATATCTAGTCGATCATAAGTTATGATTGAAAGTGACAATGTTTAGGTCCATACTTTATGTTCACAACTAAATGTATGGGTTAAATGCAGAGGTTCAAGTATAGGTTTGTCATATCTGACAAATACATCACTTTTGCTTCACATAGAAACAAAGAAACAACACTTCAACAGTGTTTTAAAACCATTAATGTTACTCTGCCTGGCAGTGCAGATGAAGTGTTACACATAGGAATTATGGCGAAGTTGGGAACTGTGATGCATTAGCTTTTTCCTACGATTATGTAAGTTATACAGAGTAAACAAATTATACATCTGATTTTAACATTTAATGGTTCTGCAACTGGAAATAAGATCCATGGTTTATTTCATGATTTGGCCATTTTTTTCACTAATTTGCTTTTAGACTACAGTGGCTCTCAACACAAGCACAGCCTCAATTCTGCAGTTTGCCTTGGGTATGTATGACCTGACCATACTGAAATTATCTTCTCTATAGCTATTGGTTTGTTGTTAGTGTATTGCTGTAAACATTTTGAGTTGAGCTTGTTTTTGTTTCTCAGGACCTGGTTCCTGTAGGTTCAGTTTTTCAGACCCCAGTATAACCATCTCCTGTGGTCTAAACAACTCTGATAACTGGATCACCTTGGAGAAGATCAGGTTTGCTTTAATTCTTTTATGATCACTATTTTTTGTCTAAGACACTTTCGTCTTAACCTGTCTTAATACCTTTCTTACTCCCAGGGCACCCTCTAAAAGCAGCACAGTGGTCCATCTCTTACCTTTGCCTCCAGGTTGTAAAGGGGAGGCTGTGCATCTCCGTTGGAATCAGGAATCATCAGTGGGGACTGATGGTTATGAGTCCTGCTGGGGGCTGGATAACATACTCATAGTTAACACTGCCAACCGACCCCCTTTGGTGGAGGACAACCTTGACCCACTGGACATAGCCAACTGGCTCTTTTTCCCAGGGGCTACAGTAAAGGTAGCGTGTTCATTTACTATGAAAGAGCTAATTATAAAGAAAATCTATTAAGAAACCCCTTTGTTACACGTTTTCTCCCTGGTGTGCTGAGGCTAGGCCCTAGTATGATGCCATGTCCCCCTGTTGGACCTGGCTGTAGTTTTGGAGGCTCTCTATGCTCCTTTCCTTGAGGTTTTGGAGAGATGTCTGATCTACAATTTTATGCAAAAGTGGCTTTTTTACCAGAGGAGAGTTCTCACTGAGGAGAGTTGGTGACCTTATCTAAACGTTGTACCTCCCCGGCCAAAGCATTTTCCTACCCCTGTGCGGTATGCTGCCAACGTGCCTTTCTCAACACTAAAGGTGGTCATGCTGCAGGCCTGTCCCACTTCCTTGACCATTTTTGAGGTACTACTGCCTCCTGTTCGAGCCATTCATGGCTCCTTGGTCCTTCAGCATCTTTGTGTGCCCGTTCTTTATTCCTTTCCGAAGCTACTGATTTGGTCTGCTTATGCACCTGTAAGCTTCCTGGCCGTGACCTCACCCCGTCTGTGATGTATCGGCCCCCTATTGGACTGATTTCATATGATTTAGTTCGTGGTCATGCTGAAGGCATGCCATAGCATTTGTCTCTCGTTCCTTCAAGCAACCAGGGTTATATATGTAACCTGAGATGGTTTTTTTTGTTTGTCAAATTTTAATATTAATTCTATTTATACTTTGTCATTACTGAGTGTAGATTAAGAGAAAAAAAATTCTTAAAAAATCTAAACAATTGTAGTATAAGGCTGCAACATATCAAACTTGTGGGGTTGGAATACTTTCAAAATGTACTGTATGCATAAAAATATTATTGCATAGCACAATTTATAGCTTAGTATAACTCTTAGACCCGGATCACCCTCATAGGGACGTCAGAGCATATAATCAATGTTTCAGAGCATGTGCTATACACATGCTATAGCCATAGCTATAACATTTAGACATATAGAAAAAGGGCCAAAATTGATTTCCCCACTGTTCACATGTAATTTATGCAATTTCGCAAAAGTAGCATTTTTAAAAACTTCTATAGTGTAAACAGCTTTTAATGTGTTCAACAGCATGCTTGTCAGTCAGAGGGAAATGCCTTGTACTTTCATGGCGGAGAGAGATTTGAACATAGTTTTGCATCGACACGAGATGTTGATCTCCGTCGCGAGGAGGGACGCAGTTACTGGGAGGAGGACTTTGAGAGTCCACTCAGTGGGTAAGTGTGACTGCAAACTACCTATGGTAGGTAGGGAGTGTGAACACACACATCAGCGGGCAGCTATCCCTGCAGTGCCCTGGGAGCAATCACGGGTTAGGTGCCTTGCTCAAAGACACTTCAGTTGCTACCTTCCATTGGAATCAAACCAGCAACCTACTGATTACAAGCTTGACTTCTTAACCAGAAGACCACAACTACCCCCACATTTATTAAGCTACAGACATGTTCTACTAGATGATATGCATGTGTGTGTGTGTGTGTGTGTTTACACACACACACACACACACACACTGTATTCTAAGGAGGAGCAAGAAATATTGAACCAGGATTTACTGACTCTGACACTCTACCTTTAAAAGTAATTGATTGATAGGAAAACACAGGTCAAAAAGTATTTCTGGTATACAGAAATAAACAGTTCCAATATTGCATTAAATGCTGTACAATTTAGTTCAGTAATTGTGCATGTCTTGTAAACTCTGTAGATGGGACATTGGGGGTGCAGTGTATGGAACTCAGTGTGGAGAGGTTGAATCAGGCTCAGCACTGGTCTTTCTCAGAGACGGCCAAAGGAAGGTGTGCACGCCATATCTGAACACTACCTCCTTTGGCAACCTAAGATTTCACTTTACAATGGGTATGTCTCTTGTACATCAATATTTGCATGATGTTAATGTGTGTTTTAAGGTGGAAAGCCCACACTGCTATTTTGAACTAACAAAAGTGCTTTAATGACATGCAATTATCCAACCCGTTAGGGCTACACTTTTTATTTTAAAATGTCCTTGTTACAGTGTAACTATACTTTTAGGTACTGGGTAATATTTATTAGTAATATATACTTTGGCTTGGGGTTTGTTGCATATAATTATTCATAATTAACAAAATATAAATGTATATAAAAATACACATTACATGTGTAATACTGTAAAACGTTACAAAAAAGTGCTACTTTTTTCTTTACTGTTTTATTTCTTTACTTTTTTAACATTAATATTTTTGGTTTAAAATAAAATGCATTCCGTGTGAACTAAAAGGTGTAGGATTAGTTAAAATATGCATATTATTTAAAATATGCATATCATATTAATTGTGAACCGGGCGAATATCAGAACCTTTATGGTTTCGCATAGAGAAGAACACATTTCTCGGTTTAGAATTACTATACACAGACCATGGAAAGGGCCATGGAAATACAAGACTTTGCACAATGGATGGCATGCACAGGCCTTAAATAGTATGTGTAATAGTTCTCAGGTGTGAACTTGGATTTAAACTAATCAGGGGTGACAAGACGTGAGAACAAACTGGGCAGGGCAACAGAGGCAAGATTATGACATTCATTTAAATGTTTTAAGTTATTTTTTTAACTAGACAGGAAACCAGAAACAATAATAATAGCAAAGACATATTAGAAGTGGCTGTACAATGCAATGTGCTGGAATGCTAAAAAATAATCTTCTGTCTGATGAATCTTTGCCCTGATAATCAAACATTGTAAAACATCAAAGAAAGGTTAAGCCATATTTGATTATGAACATATCTGAATAACCAATATCTGAGTAATAATTTTTAAATTGTAATTTAATGACATTGACTGCTGTAGGTGGTGGAGGGTGTGACCCTGGAGAATCTAACAAGAATAATGTTGCACTCTTTGGCCAATCAAAGGACAGGAAAGGTCGTGTGCTCTTGGAAATACTTCCATACTCAGCCTACCGGGTATAGGCCTCTACTTACTCTACATACAGATAAAGATTAAATGAGCAAATCCAAAACCTTACCCTACTGTAATCTCTTTATTTACTCTTTAATTTGTCACACTCAAACTTCCACCTACATCTTCCCCTACAACCTTAATCTGTTTCTTCTCTTTTCAGAATCCTTCAGTTGTATCAGTTAGTTTGCCCATAGAGCTGCAGGCTCCAGCTACTCAATTTTGTTTGGAACAGAAGAGTCACGGCGGGGCAAACCGCCATGTTTGGGCTCTAGACTTTCTTCAGCTGCTACCTGTGCTTCCTGGAGCAAACACACACCTGGTGCAGTTTTCAATCAATCTAGGATGTGGTGCATATCAGCCAGGCAATAGGTGATGATCCTAGCCAAAAATCTTTATCCAAGATAAAATCAATAGACAAGAGTATTTGGTTTCCAATAACAAATGGTGTAGATTATCAGGATCCATGTGGTTAAACAAATTACCAGGAAAAATATTGCATAAAAATACAGGCAACATGAATGATGCATTATAATTTCTAGTGTTGCGTAGTTTTGAAAAACATGTCTACACAGGCTCATAAATCATAAGGGATTAAAAGCATTGTGTGAGGATTTTTATATATTTTTCTTAAGAACCACTTTGTTACTACCCAGATAGAAAAATGCGCTGACATCAATGTTTAAATTATGTCAGGCAGTTTCATTGAATTAACATTGAAATCCGATATGACATTTTCATATTAAAAGCACTTGATGTGATTGCCTTTGAAATTTCAATCATCCCGTCACTTAAACACCAATTCAGTCAGATCTGATTGAAATTACGTTAAAACTTCAATGACCAAATACTTTTCATAAAATAACTTATATACGTGTGTGTGTGTGAGTGTATATACGTGTTATATACACACACAGACACACACATGTGTACGTGTA
>JBAJNP010008368.1:0-15207 GCA_036877545.1 Yasuhikotakia modesta | reverse complement strand
GTGCGTGCGTGCGTGCGTGCGTGCGTGCGTGTGTGTGTGTGTTAAACACATAAAGCTGTTTGAACACTTGTAATGTGGATCCCAAAAAGTATGTTCTGGTTTTAAGTGGATTTTTCTCTCCTCTCTCCGTCTCTCTCTCTCTCTCTCTGTGGTGTCTCTGTATTAAAATGCAGTCAAATAAAAGTCAGGCAATAAAAACTGAGAAACCAGGTTAAGAAGTTCAATGTAAATGTGTCTAGGAGTAGCGGGTCACTGGGGTATTAGACGGGCTGAATTACAAGGCAGTGGGAGGCACAGAGGTGGCAGAAGCGCTTGTGGACTCACTCATCCAAGCAGGAATCCTGTCAGATCTTTAATTACTGCTCACCATTTCTTTCACTTACATCACTCCTTTTTCCTCTACAGAACTCAAATGAGCAAACCAAGAATTTAATGAGATGAAGGCTTTCAAAATGGGAGATTGGGTTACATTGGTTGATTATTGAAAGGACCATTTGCAACCTAATGAACCCGTGAGCCCCTTACAGAAGAGCAGCGGACGGGTGGGACGCTGTGGCTGAGTTAAAGGGGTGTCTGTGTGATGTTCCAGCCCATCTCTTTAAACAAACCAGAACACTTTAATGAGATAAGAGCTGTTATTATTGTGTTGGCCCTCTGGCACCCACTTCTGTTTTAGTTAGAGGTCATTTCTAGAGAACTGAAGGTTACTTAAAATATTATGTCAAAAATAATAATAATCATCTTTCATAATCATCAGTGTTGTGTTACAGGCTGTATTTTTTTTAATCCCACATGTCTTTTCTGGAGTTTCAAACGATATCTCCACAATGTCTCAAACTCTGCTCAGATTTAAATCAATGTTTGCATTACAATTTCAATAAATTGCTTTCAAAATATTAAGACAAAGTTGAAACATAAAAATGAAACTCCATGAAGTCTCCCAAGCTATGAAAGAAAAATCTCTGAGAAACATTTGTCATGGCTTGTCACGGTAGTTCCGAACAATGTAAAAAGTAAAAAAAACATAAGGCCAGCATAGAAAGGCCAGCAATCATTTAGAAGCCCAACCCAAAAGGGACAAAATAAAGCTTTATGGTTTGTAAAGCTCTTTCAGGCCAGATAAAAGTGTTGCAAGTGCTCAAAACATATTCAACAGCACAGCTGGTGGTAAAATTAAAAAGTGTCTCTGTTCTTGGCAACTGAAATCTGCTCTTTATCTTCTGTCTGCTTGTCAGCTGACTGAGGAATGAAATCAATGTTGTTTATTTGATCTATTTTTTTGTTCGGCCTGTTTATACTGAAAACATTAACAGCAGAGCAATAGTGGTTTCACCACAGGTTAGTGGTGTAAACAAAACAAACACACAAGTCATGTCCAGCTCATAATCAAGCGATTCTGTGCCAGAAACCAATTTAATGCGTGGATGATTCTCACCATACAGTTTTTGCAAACAGTGCAGGAAAACCATGGAAATGTTTCTGTCTTGAAGTTTGAATGACTGTGATTTTCAGAACGAACTAAGCCTGACAGCCTGACTCAGAGAGAAGCGATTTCCACTGCTATGTTGTTTTGGAGTTTTTTATCCAGTTTTATCCAGTGAGGAAACATGCAAGTGTAAAATGGCTGCACATCAGCCATTATTAGACATTTTTAATCTCTTGTGCTTTAAAGACTGAAAAATATCACATATATTATTTCTATATTCTAATATAAAGAATACTATACAATAAAACTACAACTAGCATGTTTCAGTTGATGGCAGTGAGGTTTAATGTGGAGCGCTCCCCAACAGTATGTTCAAGGAGAATTTGATAACGCATAACTCGTGCCTCAAGGGATTGAAGTATCGCTCGTGTGGCACTGAAGCTGATGAGCTGTGATTGACTTCACATCACATGTAACTGTAGCTCAACCCTGTCGTTCAGTCTTATCTGGTGCTGCAGAACAATCTCACAAGATCGCTAGAGTCACACATTATAGCATTTACATGTCGCGTGCCGGATCTTCAGCGTGCGACGATACAGTGAATGTTAATGTCTGCATAAATGTAATTCAAGCAAGATCTGAGGCATGATTTTCTGTCTGTGAGGCTCACTGTGCATAACAATACTACGTCTCCTTGCAACCACACAGCAGTTCCACACAGCCCTTCATCACAGCATGTAAAATCTGTGCTGATTGCTCTGTCCACGGGCTAAGTGTAAGTCCACAGAAATGCTCCCAAAGTGAATGAGGCTGTGTTACAGAAGGCTGCTGAGTGCACTGTAACAGGACTGCTGTCAAATCTGGGGGTGGGACAAGAGTTATTGAGTGTCACATGACAGTAATGGCAGGACAGGGCATGGATAAGGGACCGGGGAGGCGTGTGTGTAGTGTTAGTATCTGATGTTTGCTATAATGCTACATACTATAAAAATGTTGCCTGTTATAAGTTCATGGTAACTGGATGGAAATACCATGAACACTAACACTGTGAAATGTTACAATATTATTAGTATTTCCAGTAAAACATTTTTATTACTTGGTGTTTGGATAATTCTCAGTATTTGTTTACAAACACTTTTTGTAATTTTGCTTTAAAGGGGTCATGAACTGCAATTTTACACTGTTCTCTGAGACCCACTTATAAAGTCAGCAGGACTTATGTGTCAATATTAATTCATCATAATATCACAATAATTTAAAAGTAAAATGTTTTCAACCCTGTTTTTGACCCTCTCTTTGAAAGACTCTTTGAAATATTATTTGAAGGGTTTGTGTTTTGATAAGTGTGTCACATTCAGAACTTGTAAGTAAACGTTTAGTGCTATGACTGGCTACGTTTCGCATATTAACAGATAAAGAAATAGTGACACATGATAAAAGCATTAATTCCTCTCATGTGTACAGATTGACTGTATCATCTTTTACTTTATTTTCTCTGTGTCAAACAGTCTTTCATTTTTACTCTTTATATGTGAAAATATCAAGGAAAATTTAAATAATCCTTTCATGACCTCTTTATGAATTTATGATTTTTTTTAAACATGCACAATTGTTTATAGTTCACTGGTCTCTTTAATGTCATAAGGTCAAAGAAAATTTGACCTCTCACCTCTGTAATGCCTGCATGCACTCAAGCTAGTATGAAGACGTTTGCACAACACATGATGATTTAAAATGTCTTCAATAATATAATATAATAATAATGTGTGATTCAAATAAATGCAAATAGAATCAGAACCTATGTACACAGAAGACATATGACAGAACAAATGTTTTGAATCCTAAATCGTTTTTGTCTATTTTTAGGTGTAAATCTTCAATTGATTTTCAATTGTGTTCTCAAATGTGGCCTTAAGTGTTTACCTCACTGTGTGGTGTAATGTAGTGTGCAGTTTCTGTTATATCTCAGAGTGTGCGTGTGAAGTCAGATGTGATTATTCTACAGGAACTGAGTGCTCTCTTGTGGCATTAACAGCAACTGACCCTTCTCAACATGCAGCGGGGCTTCTAGCGGTGTTTTGTCATTGTCGTAATGAAAGGACCGTGCTTTTCAAAGGAAGCAAAGAGAGACATTAGATGAATATATTTTCATTGAATACCATTACCCAAATTCAAACACTGGAAGGGGCAAGAATAAACTCACAAAGACAACAACAGGAAAACAATCTCTCTGGGTGCCAGTCAAATGCTTTCTTTCAGCGTGTCCAATTCTACCACTGCCCATTCTACCCGCTGTATCAAGAGACCCGGCTGTTCTTCTGCAAATTGACATAGCGCCTCTGTCACAATTTGAACAATAATCAGGTGTTTTGTGTGCTGTTCTGCCACGTGTCTCCAGCAAACCTGAGCTAGAGAAATCTCTCAGCAATACCTTATCTGTCTTTTTCCCATTACCTGCTTGTGTTTTTCGCACCCTGCCTCTCTCAGTAATCTCAGCTTATCTGTGTATCATGTGTCGGCACTATCACACAGTCTTTCTGCTTTCTCACTGTTTTACTTCTCTTTAGCAGTCATTGGCTGACTTACTCTCTGGTGTACAATCCCTCTCTCTCTTTCTCACCTGCTAATCTTATTTTCATCTCCAGTCATTAACACACTCTCTCTGCACCCGCTCATTTATCTCTTTCCTTTTTGTTGTTTTTCTCCATTTAACGCCACCTTTGCTTTCTGTTACGGAGAAGTTTCTTTAGCACGGAAATCAGCCATCAGTGAGCAGTTTTAGCGATTGCCCATAAGTGCTTTCTGTGAAATTATTCGGCTTTCTTAACACTCCTGTAGGACTGCTATTGCGCTGATTGGGAGGGTTGCATAAATTACACATGTAAAAATATGGACAAACCGTGCAGCATTGTAAACAGATCGTTAAATACTTTAGCAATTTAAATATTTTATTTAAATGAATAGGACCCTCCTGCTGATTCAACACTGATTGTAATCAGACAGAAAACAGTGGGGTAAAGCAGGGCTAAACAGCCCCCTTAAGGAATAATGTGTTCTTGCTGGTCGCAAAGTAAATGAGTGTGTGTGAAACTAAATTCTAGAAGTTTGTCTTTATTAAAAATACTGGAAGTATAAAGGCATAAAGAGAGAGGCCTGTTATTTCTCTCTTTTGGTTAAAAGGGCCCCAGCAAGAGTCCAAATAGCCTATTTGTAGGAAATGCAATAGTAATAATTGTTTCCCAAATTTGTGAGCATTTTTGATGTAGCAAGATATTTCAGAATGTGTACACACTCAAAATAATCACTTGTACCATTTGCTATTTCTTTTGACATTTCATTTTTCATACCTTTGACAACTCATTTTATAACATTTTATTTTATATTGTTCTGCTTCTAGTAAATGATCATTGTCTATCTAAGAGCTATAATGTTAGTACACCTTATTTTTTATAGCTGTATATCAACATTTAACCCTATAAATACTTACTTTTCACTTTGACAGACTGACAAAGATATCAAGATATAAAGAAACATGGCACCTAATACTAAAAGAAAATGTTAATTATAGTTGTTATCATGGCAGCTGTTGTTCAGTATATCTAATGCAACCCTCATCCCAACACTGCATTGCTCCTTTCAGACGTTCAAAAACACTTGTGATGTCCACCAGCTTTGATCGTGATCATATCATCGTGCCCTTATCAGTGTAGACTGACGGCACTTCTGTACTCTACAGCAAAGCCCCCTTCACTTACGTTCCCAGGGGCATTTAATAACTTTGTGGATAAGAAAGGTTAATGAACATCGCACTCCAAACAAGAAGCAAGCCAAAGATAGCATCATGACCTCTCAAGCAACAGCTTTAAAAGACTCTGTGATTCTCTGTGAGGAGATCTTTATTTCCCATCATCCTCCCTATGACAAGAGCTGTTGTTCTTTAGTGGGGAGGGCGTTGAAATTGAAAGGCAAAGGCTAAGAATTCCAGTTCGGTTATGTGTCTGTTGATCACACTTCTCCTGGTTCATGAGCGAATCTGTGAACTCCATTTGCTCAACAGAGTAACACATGTAAATGTTTGAAGACTGTCCCATGTGCCCTTTGGTTATTAGTAGTGCTTGCTAAGCCTTATTCTTAGGGAATTTCAACAAACCCCAAATCCTAAGTATTAAACTTCAGTACATAACTGTGCTGTGTAAATGAATAATGATCATGCTGAAATCTTCCTCAGCTCGTGTTTATTGTTGTGCTTAAAGACAATCTACTGGATGATAAGAACAGAAGAAGAACTAAAAGAGACAAAAAACTATGTATAGGCACAGAATACAAAGAATTACTGAACCATACAGTTAAGCAGCCTCTTGGAACACCCTAGAAACCACCTAGCAACACCCTAGCTAGGGACTTGGGCCAAGTACTTTCCACCCACCTGATATCACCCAGAGCATTTTTGCCCTAAAACTAATCCAAAACATTTTGGCAACCAATGCACTGAAACACACAGATACCTAAATCTAAATGAATCTAAATCTTTTATACTTTATCATATATTATATGTAACAATATGTATACCTTCTGTGTTTTAAAATGTATAATCTACATTACATTTAAATGCTGTTGCATGTTCTCTGGTGAAAACATCACCAGCTCTCAGTGCAGAGAGAGCCTGTATCTCTCCAGCGCTACAGTCTGCTAAAGGTCACGCAAAAGTCACGCCTGGAGAGATCTTAACTGGAAATCAAACCAAGACAGAGAGAAAAGGAGAAAGAAACGAGGAACCAGAGGGTAAACGGAAGAGAAGGGGCATTTGTTGTCATTAGTCAAAGAAATGGACAGGTATAAGGAAAAAGGACAGAGTGTAAACTCTCAAGAGCGATATTGATTTTTGCTGAGAAGAAAAATGAGGATGGAGATGGGCGTGGTGTCAGGAAAGACTAATAAATAACAGATTAAACATCCTGACACTGGGTTGGACACCAATCATTTAAAATAATAATGTTACAATGCACATTTTCATCAGCCGGGAGGGAGACTGAGGGCAGCTGCATGTCTAATCAGTCATTCAAAATGAGCAGGTCTGTGCAGCCCTGTTTGTTTTTGAAAATAATCACTGCACACTCCAGGCCAGGTTATATCCAATAAAAAATGGTTGTTTTTTATTTATTTGACATACTGTTTCCTTTCAAAGGTATTGCCTTGTAGATAGTGATGCATCCTGTTTTAGCCTTTGAATGAGCAAAGGCAAAACAAATTTTGCATGCTCCCCATTTTTCGCCCTCCATATTGTTATAAGGCCACTTTCTTCTCTTAATCATTCCGCTTCATTGTCATTTAATTTGTTTTTAATTGTGAACAAGCCATCACTGGCTGATGAGTCATTCAATTAGTTTTGTCTCAGCCTGTCCTCTGGGACTCGTGTTTTACTCCTAATTGAGTTGGCGACGAGCACTCCGAGACGTCTCACCTCATCCGAGCTGAAAGCGAGCAAGTGAACTGAGACCTCACAACACAATCAATTATTTGCCTCTTGAAACTTTCTTTCTACATCTTCTATTTTCTTCTCATCTTTCAGTATAAAACTCTAGCGTACGTGGAGTGAATTCAGTGGAGCGGTGCAGATTTGAGGGAACACAAACTGATGCTAAGGCTAGATATCTATGCAGTACAGGAGCTGTATCATTCCTCAGTGAAATAACCTGGTTCCACCATTGCATACAATGTGTCTTCATTCCACTCACTATACTTTACCTATATGTTTTTTCATGATGTAATTCAATTTAGGAAACCTATACTTAGAGATTTAAACTGATGCTCTTTGGCAAACACTGTTACCCAGAGCAACACTGAATTTAAGAAATTTATTTCATTCGTTTCTATGCAGTCTCTTTGAATTACACCTATGAACTTTCCATGTTAGCGCACTTCTCAATCAGTTGTGCTACAGCAACGCTTATGCAAGCATGGCAGCCCATAA
Organism: Yasuhikotakia modesta; assembly: GCA_036877545.1. Taxonomy (NCBI): domain Eukaryota; kingdom Metazoa; phylum Chordata; class Actinopteri; order Cypriniformes; family Botiidae; genus Yasuhikotakia; species Yasuhikotakia modesta. The sequence continues at coordinate 7,810 of JBAJNP010008368.1, read as the reverse complement.
AAACATATTGTAACATGTTATGAAATTTGCCACACAGATTGAGGTCTGAAATCTGCAGTCTCTAACTAATACACTTTAGATCCACCAACAGTTCAAATGTCACATACACTTTCATGTTTATACTATAAAGTAAACAAAAATTTACTTGATGCCTTGATTCATGCCAAATCCAATGGCAAAAATGGCTATTTTTGCTTTAACTTTTTTGTTTTTTAAAAAATTGCTCTTATTATAAGCAGGGTCTTGTCAGATTCATGAGAATGTCAAGTCAAATGATATCTGATGTTCCGCCATTTTGGCTGTTGGGCATTTTGAATTTTGTTGTAAAATGCAATATTCAACAAATGCAATTGTTACAATTTTTGTATGGTTCATCATACGTCTGCAGTGACCACTTAATGGTTAAATGATAAATGATTTGGAATTATGATAAAAGTCTATTGGCTTGTTAAATCATTATATTGTGTTGTAAAGGATTTTTACCCGTGTTTCCTTATCAGAGATGTCTACAAATATTTCCCTTAGAGCTGTTGATGGGCTTGACCCCATAATTGTTGCTTGCAGTTGTATTTGCGCATAGAATTATCCCAGTCTCCCTAACTTTAATACACGAAAATTATTCACTTTTGTGAAATGCAGATGATCCAGAACTGTTGCTTCAGCCATTCCTAAGACTCTCAGTAATGTAACCAATTATGTAACATTAACATGCATGTCTGACAAATTAAAATCTCTTTTGTTGATTACATAATCCGGCCTCCCTTGATCTCTGTAATGATATGCTAATAAAGCACATTTAACCCTGGGCGAGATCTGATGCACTGAGACAGTTTTGTGGCAAAAGGTGTATGTTTATGTTTAATACACAATGAAAACACAAAGGAGTAGAAGCAGTTAATGATGTGCCATGCTTTCCTAACAGGCTGTTCTGAATGAACTAACATGCTTAAGCTATAGAGAACTTATAGCTGAGCTTTGCACAGATGATACCGAATCTGTTGAAGCTCAAAGTACATACATGTGATTCCATTGACATTATATTATGTTTATTTAAGGTGCTTAACCAATACATCTCTGAAATAAGGTTGTGATGGGATATTTTAGATGCCATGATAGAGTAAATAGCCTAATGTATTATAATAAACCATCAATTGTTTCTAATTGAACTATCAGTAATAAATAAACTATCAACTATCAATTGTTGATAAACTATCAAAACAATATCAAACTATCAACTATCAAAAAACTGATTTTTATTGATCACTATCAATTAAAACCAGACATTTTTTTTGACAGTTGTGTAACTCAGTATAACGTAAAGGCTGTAGTTTGAGATGAATTACTGCCATCTTTTGGTCTGAATAAGAAGTGCTAGTTTTTTGTGAGTTACTCAACCTAATATCATACCAATAATAACTACTGTGTCTCTTTAGACCATGCTTTTGTATTAACCAAAAGCTTTACCATTTTTATCTTTTATTTTTTTCTGACCAACGCATTTGTTTAATTTACCAATTATTATTTGTTGGCACTGCTAGTAACAATAAAGCCATGCTTCTTAATGCGCATGCGCGACCCACGGGAACCGCTTCTGCACACAGAGGAAGCGTTTGTGAGATTTAAAGGGCATGTTGGTTTGTTGTTAAGTTCCTCTGAAAAGAAAATTCAGATATAAGAAGTTAGAGATCTGAGGAATTTCTATAAATCCGAGGTAAAATTAAATTCTATTGAAGCGAAATTTGCTTCTGTGCTATAAATTTGCGGCGGCCACAGCTAAGTGGGATTAGCATGTAAGCTAAAGCCACGTTAATAAACAAAGCCAAACAACGACACCAAAGACATAATGTAAGTAATGTATTTGTTTCACGTGGCATTACTGGCACATTATTTAAAACTGTATTTTTAATAGTTTATTATATAATTATTTTGCAGCCGCTTTGCAATAGATACCCGGTTGGACTTGTGTGTGCAATGCAATTCATTTTATCCATCCGCATCAGCCCACGTTTAAATACATTCAAACTTATAAATAAAACTTTTTTTGCATAAATTAACTTAATTCTTAAAGCAGTGTTAACAATGATCCATGAATGTTGTTTTAATCATCCCCGTTTTCTCTTTCAGAAATCACATGTGATGTACGGATGGAAACTCCTTCTCACTAAACTTTATGTACACTGTGTGTCTTGACAAGATAGTAAGAACATTTTCCAGATCAGCTCTGCCTGCACTTTGTGGGAATACGTTATTCAGAGCAAGGCTACGCCATCAATATCTCCATTGCGCCAGGGCTGTTGCATATAGTGGTGGCTGTGCATCAAGCCCCTTGTTCTGTGTGCCACGAATACGACAGTTTAGTCTCAGCTGTGGCTCATATTTTCAGACATCTTGGCCCAAGTGGCAAAGCGAACACCCAGAGATGGCAGAACAAAGATACTGTGTAGAATATGCCAAGCGTGGAACAGCAGGGTGCAAGAAATGCAAAGATAAGATCATGAAAGGATTGGTCCGCATTGGCAAAATAGTGCCAAACCCGTTCAGCGAGTCTGCTGGGGAAATGAAGGAGTGGTACCACGTCAAGTGCATCTTTGAGAAGCTGGAGAGGGCTCGCGCCACTACTAAAAAAATCGATGACATCACAGAGCTGGAAGGATGGGAGGAGCTTCAGGATGAGGATAAAGAACTTATTAATAAACATGTTTCAGGTATTTGGGTTTTGACCTGCATAAATGCTTTGCTCTCATTGGTTAGGGTCCATCATTGTAGACCTGGCATGTGCTTAACCATCTTTCTTGTCTACCAGAATTGGCAGCTAAAACCAATGCAAGCCCAAAGAAGAAAGTGCAAGCTAAGCTAAACACCAGTGGGCAGCTGTCAGCACCACTCGCTGACCCAACTGTCAATGCCCCCCGCAAGTTCTCTGGCTTCACAGGTACAACACACAGGCATCCTGGTATTACTTCTTAAGGGTCTTAAGTTGTAAAATGACACACAAATTCAAATTTACATATCACTGTAATTGTAATATACTGTAATATATACTTGATACAAGCACATGAAGTACTAGTTCATCTGAAAGTATCATTCTGTGTCTCATTAGCTACCAAGGCTGGTTCTTCTTCCTCCAGTCCCGGACCATCTCCAGCCAAACCCTCTCAGGGTAGCGCTTTATCGGTTAAGCTATGCGACCCCAACCATAAGGACTGCTTACTGCGAGAGTTCCGCAAACTCTGTGCTCTAGTTGCAGAGAAGTCCGGTTACAATGCTAAGACAGAGATCATCAGGGTTTTCTTGACCAAAGGCTCTGGTGGAGGTGAGTGGGACTCTTTGGTGTCAGAGCTAAAAATAACTGGATTCAGTGCTTTACTGGTTGCTGACTGGTTTAACTGTTGATCTCTCATCTTTACAGATAAATTTAAAGGAGATTTGTACCTGACAGTGAAGCTTCTCCTGCCAGGAGTGGTTAAGAATGTCTACAACCTTAATGATAAACAGATTGTGAAGCTGTTCAGCCGCATATTGAATTGCAATCAGGAGGAAATGGTGCAAGACCTGGAACAGGTTTGATGGATGATTTGTAATAGCAATAAACATTTATTACTATAGATTAACATTCTTTTATGCTAATGCATTTTATGTATTRCTATGTAACATGATTAATATGTTAGTGTAAATATWACTTCACATTCAGATGAATAACTTCAGCAAAATGTTGTGCGATGTTTATGCTACTTAATGCATGTTATGTTCAAACTGAACCTTATTGCTAAATGTTTCAAACTGATTCATGTATTTATTCTAGTGAAAACCGTATAGATCTTTGGAGAACAATCGGAAGTTCCCTCATAGGCATTTGTGTGTTTTATGTCACATAGGGAGATGTGTCAGAGACGGTGAGAATGTTTTTTGAGGCCAGCAAATCTTTCCCTCCAGCAACCAAAAGCCTTCTGACTATCCAGGAAGTGGAAGCATCACTGAACCGTCTGTCCCAGCTCACCAAGGAGGATGAGCAGCAGGCGGAGCTACAGGATATCGCCAAAAAGTTAGAAAAAAAAGACTAGGGCTGTCAATTTTACACACCCCTAATCTAAACAAACATTTTTGAAGTACCTTATATATTGTTTTCATTGTTGAATTAAAACTTTCATTAATTTGTAATGTTTGTCTTGATTCCCAGGTGCACAGGAAATGACCTAAAGTGTTACATCCGTCTGGTCAAACACGATCTAAAAATAAACTCTGGGGCGAAGCATGTGTAAGTTAAGCTATACCAGCAAAAAATGTGTGTTTGCAAAATGTGTCCTGCTTGTTTATTCTTATTCTATGTAACGTTTCTTCAGTCTGGATGCGGTCGACCCCAATGCCTATGACGCCTTCAAAGCGTCTCGTAACCTTGGTGACGTGATTGACAGGGTGCTACAGAACCAGCAGGCTGTTTCTAATGGGACAGGACCCAGAAACATCCTCAGTGTGCAGGCTTTTCTGATGACACCTGTACAGCCAATGCTGGTCTGATCTTCTTCAATGCTCTTTAAATCATTCTCCTGTTAAAGTGCTCTTGCTGTTCTGTAAATGACACTAATTTAAGGTTTAGTTGTTAATGACCATCCTGCTCCATCTATACTCGTTATTAAGGATTGTTGTGTCTCGCAGGCAGAGGCGTGTAAGTCCGTTGAGTACGCCATGAAGAAATGTCCTAATGGAATGTACTCTGAGATCAAGTATGATGGTGAGCGGGTGCAGGTTCACAAGAACGGAGATCACTTCAGTTACTTCAGTCGGAGTCTCAAACCAGTGCTTCCACACAAGGTCAGAAAGTCCTTCAGCAGTTCAGATGGAAGGCCGTCGCTTTATTTAATGCTAAAAGTCACAATGTTCTTCATAAACCTGGATGTTTACCCACAGGTTGCTCATTTTAAAGAGTTCATACCTCAGGCGTTTCCTGGAGGCCAGAGCATGATTCTAGATGCTGAAGTTCTTCTCATTGACACAAGGACTAGTAAACCTTTGCCTTTTGGCACTCTTGGAGTACACAAGGTAAGCTGACAGCTTCTTAATTCAGTTTATTTCACAGCTTATGTTGTGAAATGTTGCCAAACTAGTTAAGGTTTGTCTCAAGAGACAGCAGCAATCATTTGGCAAATTGTCACCTATGACTCTTCTGTCTATGTTAATAATGTTCCCTTTTAAGAACGGTTTACATGACGTTGCATCAGTAGCTGACAGTATGAGGAATCCCTGTCTGCAAGCTTATGAGAGCTATTACTTCCTCGTAAGCCTGGCCTAAAGAAACTTCTATTCAGAACTTGTGTTTAGTGACTGGCAGGTCTTTGCAGAATATTTTTTACCAGGTTTGGAAGCATCTTTCCAGACTTCCCAGGTGCTCCTACTTCTAGCAGTTAGACGTGTTTCCTGTGTTTAACCAGGTTGAATAGAAGAGTGGGTGGCAAGCTTCTCTATCAGCTTCTGCCATATTCAAGCACATTTGTTGAGATTTGTGCTCTGTGCCACTTCATTGCTAAGGGACTAAGTTCCTCTCAACTCTAGTGCTTCAGTTATTTTTCCCAATTCCTCATAGCATCAGTTAGACACTGTCCCTTCAATAAGGGAATAAAGATTACAAAAATAACATCTTTGTTTGGTAAGTATCTGTTTGTTTGGTAAGTAACTGTGTATTAAACAGGTTAATACAAAGTCTGTTGGCAAATATTACAGAATAATCACCTTAATTAAGACAAAATGTCTAGGTTTATTATAATATAACAAGCATGTGTGTGTTTTGACGCAATAGCCTCACCAGGGTTGCATGCAAACACCACTTTTTGATATACAGCCAGTGGTGTAACTAACCAGGAGGGGCAGTTCTGTTCTTGCTCCATATTTTGGCTCCATGTTTGAAAATCTGAACAGTTTTGTTTGTTTGTTTTTCAGAAAGCAGCTTTCCAGGACGCTCAAGTCGGTCTGTTTGTGTTCGACTGCATTTACTTTAATGGCGTCAGTCTTATGGACAAGTGAGTCATGAAACATTCACTTCCCTGAAGGAAATCTAAACCCTACTGCAGGTTTTAGAGAACAATTTATTGATATTTATAAGTTAAAATTTATCGTGTTTTTAGGCCTCTCTGTGAGAGAAGAAAATTTCTTCATGACAATATGGTGGAAGTTCCAAACAGGATTCTGTTCTCAGAAATGAAGCACGTCACGGTCAGTGCTGCATATTTTCCTCTTGCTGTTACGCTGCAGGCGTAATATCTGTGCAGTTGTTTAGTCTGCAGGCTTGTTTACTAATGTGTGGGCAGGGCAGGTGATTAAAGTTTGATGTGTGGCAGGATTTCAGTGTTCAGGGTGGATGTTTTTTGAAAAGCACATCACACATCATTTGTTTGTTGTGACAGAGAGCTGCTGATCTGGCAGAAATGATCACGCGTGTCATCCGAGAGGGACTGGAGGGTTTGGTTCTGAAGGATATCAAGGTACGGCATTGCTGAGATCAAACTTGTGTGCTTCAGGCTACAGTATGTACTGTGTGCTGCAGGCTGTTTTCAGTATTGAAAATGAGACACAGACAGTTCAGATGAAACAGCTGTGAGTTGTGGTGTTTTTGTTTCAGGGCCAGTATGAGCCAGGGAAGCGTCACTGGTTGAAGGTGAAGAAGGATTACCTCAATGAGGGAGCGATGGCGGACACTGCTGATCTTGTGGTGCTGGGAGCTTTCTATGGGAAAGGCTCAAACGGTCAGTATCAACTGAGGCTGCGATTCTTCCATGCGTCAAGATTCTGAATCAGTTTGATGTTGCGATGCTTTAGAGAATCTACATCTTCACACCCCTAATATCTATAAACCTAGCTTTCATTAAGTAATCTTTGGTTAAGAGCTGCTTTTGAGTGTTTAACACGGCAACGTTTGTTTGCGCCCCACAGGTGGAATTATGTCAAGCTTTCTCATGGGCTGCTATGACCCAGAATCCAAGAAGTGGTGCACTGTGACCAAATGTTCTGGAGGCTATGACGACGCGACCCTAGCCCGACTACAGAAGGAGCTAGATGTTATCAAAATTGGCAAAGTAAATCTCATGATTTAACGATTATCAGTATCAGATTTATTAAGTCACATGTCTTAAGGTTCCTGTTTATCTCTCAGGATCCAAGCAAGATACCAGGGTGGTTGAAGATTGTCAAGAACTATTACCCAGACTTCATTATCCGAGATCCAGAAGTAAGCCTGAGCCAGTCCTCTTCCCAATGAGCCAGTCCTCTTCCCAATGAGCCAGTCCTCTTCCCAATGAGCCAGTCCTCTTCCCAATGAGCCAGTCCTCTTCCCAACACCACTAAAGGGATGCATAACACTTATGTACTTGTAGTGTGTAACCAGGCCAGTGATGTTCTGGTAAAAGGCTGGTTGCCGTTACAGAATATGTAAAGGAATAAAGGCAATTTAATTGGCTCATTACCTCTTAACTTTAGATAATTGTAGTAAATAGGCCATACAGCACCTAAACATATAAGAGATTTATATTAGACCACAGTCTGCAATCATTTCTGCAGTAAATGTTGTGCATAATGAGGAAGATTAATGTTTGTCAATGCTTACAGAAAGCACCAGTATGGGAAATTACAGGAGCAGAGTTTTCAAAGTCAGAAATGCACACGGCAGACGGCATATCCATCCGCTTCCCTCGCTGCACTCGAATGAGGGATGACAAAGATTGGAAAACCGCCACCAACCTTCAGCAGCTCAAGGTTCGCTTGATTGAAAAACAACATTTGCATATTTTGATGGGACCACAGCCTTATCTTCACTACTTCTGAT
>JBAJNP010008367.1:0-20420 GCA_036877545.1 Yasuhikotakia modesta | reverse complement strand
AAACTCTCTCAGTGATTTATACAGATAATCTGTTTTGGTGAAACACGCATGTTTTGCAGGATCTGCTCTGAGATGCAACTACTGCGTCGGAACTCGATGCACGCCGACCAGAGAGACCTGCGGTTACGGCAAAGATGCTTGTATATCTGCTTTTTTCACAATCCCTCCTTGTAAGTTTAACTTTATTTTTAATTTGTCATTGCAATGATAACATTTCTTCACACGTGCTTCAAACTGACTCCCAAACAAACACTGTTTCATGATTGTTTGCATGACATTATAAATATACATCATTCCCTGTTTGTGTTTCTCCATCCAGACACGAGTTTCCGGAGGTGTGCCAGCGCAGCAGAGTGTCTCCTTTATCAGGGCAACGTTCCCATAACAGGAAGATGTTGCCAGAGCGACTTTTGTAATTAGATTGTTCAGTAAATCCAGTTCTGTTAACAGAACCCAGAGAAAACAGATGAATAACATCAGTTTAGTGTAACAGAGACATGACACATATTCTGTTTTCTTACTTGAATCTAATAATAAACAGCATGAGCAATAGCAGACTGATGAATGAATGAATGAATGAATATAAATGGAGGATATTTGATACGGTGAATGTCTGTGACAGCAGAGGCCCTGATAAAAAAATCTTGGAGCCCTTAATTAAAATTATAATGGAAGTTAGTCAAAGTTATTTTTCTTTGTTTCTACTTTAACATTACCGTATATAATAAAGTTTAATAAGGCAATATTAGTTAAACTCTTGGTTTCACAGGGTTATGTGAGTGAATTTTCTCTGGTTAATATAGGTTTTTAGTTTTAAATGCTCATGTAGTTTTGCTGAATGGCGTCCTCTGCTGTTTGCACATTAACACAATAACCCTCGTGGAGAGTTAAAGAATTATCCTTTATATCAAACAACATGTAATTCATAACATGTATCACAGGTTCATAAAGATAAAATCAGTATCTGAACCCAGCAGAGATGAATGTGTGTTTTACCTCCGTGCCAACAAAACAAACTCTCAGCTTTGCACATTAAGTGTCAGATACAAAAGCTCCAACCCTCTTTATGTTATTTATCTTAGTTAAATATTCAACCAGCAACTCTGAATTCAACAGACTTCATACCCAAAACAAACACAGAAACAATGACACACGGTTTTACTCTTTAACACAGTTTGTATTTGCGCTTGTTAAATTCGGACAGAGAGAAATTTGCGCACATTTATTCCTCAAACCTGAAATAAACCTGATGACATATTAAACAACCTGGTTTGTGTTTTAACCCTCGACTGATGTACATGACTGGTCGTGTTTACTGTAGTTTCAGTAAAAGCATAGAACACAAACTTTAATATTTAGTAAACACTTATATGTATATATATTGATTCGACCCATTTCCTAGTTCCCTCATCCCCTATATTGTGTTTTTAAGAGATATTAATGTTTCCAGTAACTTTGAGAGAACTTATGGAAAACATTAGCCAATGTTCTGAGAACGTTCCCTGCAGTAACCTTTGGTTTGCTGACCAATATAGTCAAAGTTTAATTACTGGATTTAGAAGTAAATCACTTTTTCTCCTAAGATAAATGTTGCTGTACTGTTAAAACATTCAGCGTTGTTAACAAATAAATAAAGAGGCTTTTCAGTGTCAGATATCTGTGGCAGGAACAGTTTTGTGTGATCACACAATATCACAGTTTTTTAGTTTGACTTAAACCCATTGCAAACATTAACATGAATTTATATGCTGTTAAAATCAGTTCGGAGAGGTTTGTTGGGAAGAACAGGAATTAACAGGATATTACTCAATCCCTGGAACAGCCAGTTCTTGTTATCGGAGTCTGATGCCAAGAACAAACCATGTGGGAATGTTTTTGAGTGTTATTTCAACACAATGTTTTGGGAATTTTTATGTGACTGGAAATGACTGAGTACAGGGACATCAGCAGGTATATAAGAGACACACACAGGTGTTTATGAACCTGCTTTAGCTCAATACTTCAAAACCTGCAGGTAAGTTTTACATGATATTAATACAGCAGACATGAAAGTTATTAAATGTTTACATTCAGCGTGTCTTATGTTGTAGATTTATTCTCAGAATCTGAATATTAACTCCATTTGTTCTGTTATCGCCTGTAAATCATGATTCACTGATTCAGCCTCAGTATTTCTGATTATTTCATGTGATGTTTCCAGCTCTAATCTTCAGAATCATGAAGGTCTCACTGGTGGTTTTTCTTCTTGCGATGATGTTTGTTCACGGTGAGAGTTCATAACAAACCATCATTTATATCAGCCTACAAACTTCAACACAAACTCATGTGATATAAAAACTCTCTCAGTGAGTTATATAGATAATCTGTACATCTAATCAAACCACATGAATGTTTTGCAGGTTCTGCTCTGAAATGCAACTACTGTGTTCCTAAGTCTGGAACTGCATGCATACCGTCCCAGGAGACGTGTGAGGCTGGGAAAGATGCTTGTGTGTCTATGAGATTCACAATTCCTCCATGTGAGTTTCATCTTCTTATATATAAATATACTGTATAGAAATGGCATTAGATCCAGCACATTATATACAGTATACAGTGACTTAGAGAATATTTTGTTCTGTTCATGCAGACATGGGCTTCAGGAGATGCGGCACTATGAGAGAATGTCTCCTTCATCACGGCAACTCGGCCGTAATCAGCAAATGCTGCAAGACAGACCTCTGCAATCCTGTTGTTTTTTAGGTTCTGTTAGAACCCAGACACAGAACATAGAACCTGAGATGAGTGACACCTGTTTACTTTAATAGCTGATGTGTAAATATTCAATTATTCAATCTTGTTTTTCATGGGTTTCCAATAATAAACAGCACAAATAAAACCTGATATTTGTGATTCATTTCAGTGTTGCACAGATGAATGAATGAGAGACTGAGTGAATAAATAAACGAATGCAACAGATTGACATGCTGTTACTTCATCAATCTTTTGACAAAAAAACCTTCTTCCAAATTATCTTTAAAGCTTTAAAGATGCAATAAAAGATCATTTTATCAAACTAGAACAATTAGAAGTGAAAAATCAACCAATACATTCTGAATGCATCCATCTAAACACACAAATAAATGAATGCATTTTTTCCTACGATTAGTTTTAAAAGCACTGGATAATACTGATCCATGTTTAGTGTTTTACTGCCATCCACAGCAAACCGCACAAGGGCTTTGTGTTTAAGCGTCTGCTGCCACCTGCTGGAAACACGGAACCGAAGTGGGTGGAAGAATATAAACCTTAATGCTGAATGTTGATGGGATTTTATTTGAAATAAATAATATGTTTATATTTGAAATAAAAGACAACACAAATGTGTTTAATATCAAACTTATAAAAATGCGGCATTGAATGAAAAGTATCTTGTGACGTTTTATAAGCATCAATTAATCGATTTATCTTTTCATTTAATCTGAAATATTGACTTTAAAAAACATGTTTTAAAAAACACGTTTACGAGAGTAAAATTTTATTACATCTGTTTTATTTAGTAATACTAAATTATTAAATAATATAATGAAACAGAGTTTTATTCCTGACAGATGCTGATTTCTCAGGCATTATGACTGCAGCTCTCTCTCTCTCTCTCTCTCTCTCTCTCTCTCTCTCTCTCTCTGCACATTTATACACATGAATACAGTATTAATACAATAAACATTGTCTGTTATTAATACATCCAATTAATACTTATGCAATGTAGTTTATTTCCAGCAAAGGTTAAATGTGTTGTGTACTGTTTTAGAAACAAGAACATCTGTATTTTATTATAATTCTGACTTTAAACTGCCCACATATTAAAAGCATCTTCGGTAGGAGTTGATTTGTAATAATAACTAACTGCTAAGTAGCTGTTCAATGAATGAATTCAATGAATGAATTTTTCAGTATCTTCCAAAAACAAGCGTGTAAAAATATCAGAGGATTGTTACATCAGACTGTGGGATTTGTGTCATAAGGTGAAATCTCACACTTGTTGACTATGAGAGAGAGACAGAGAGTTAATTATTAGCATAACATCTTATCCTGCATTAAAATGACTGCACATATTAACAGTTATCAAAAGTTTCTTTATCCTAGTAAACCTTGAACAAGCCAGTTTATACAGACCATTAAAATATGATTAGCTGAGGATCCTTTGTAGCAGGACAAGAAACTTGAACATAACAAGTTGCGCAAACACCAGTGACCCAGTAAAGCAATATAACAGCACTTATCAGACGCTGGAGCAAACAATGAACTAACAGGTAAAGTGCTTCAGGTTTTCTGATCAAATGTCTTTTTTCTTGACCCTGGATTCCAGGAAATGATTTCAGAAACATGACAGTATATAAGAGACACACACAGACCCAGCTGTGTTTCAGCTCAGAGCTACAGCATCGTGTGAAGGTATCTATGCACTTTTCTTACTGAACTTTATTATATTATATTATATTAAACTGTGTTATATTGACTTAATATTACATTGTAGAACTTTCCTGTTGTTTCACAGAGAGCAATTATTTTCACAGATGAAGTTACACACAGAGTTAATATAGTTTGGAAACAGTTTAAAAGAAAATTTCATAGTTGTTTTAGTGCATTTTGAGATGACTTTAGATGTTATAAACTCAGAGTTTAGATATTAAAAAAACTTTTAATGCAGTTTATAAACAAACATACATTAGAAAGTAAATCTGTGAGATGTTTTATATCCTACAGAATGATGAAGGTTCTAGTATTGGCCCTGGTTCTTGCGCTGGTGTTGACTGAGGGTGAGTTTAAAGATGCTGGTTTTAAGCGTAACACTGGTTTCATGTTTAATACCAGCTAACAATTTAAGCTTTTAAGAACCATAAGTTAGTGTTATCAGCCTATATTATACAATAACTTTCTCTGATTGGCTTGTTGTGTTACAGGATCCGCCCTTAAATGTAACAACTGTGTTTCGGGAAGGCCAGGATCAAGTTGTATCACCACACAGGAGACGTGCGGTTATAAGAAAGATGCTTGTGTTTCTGCCAGATTCTTAATCTCTCCCTGTGAGTTCCCATCATGTGTATCTTCTGTAACTTCTGAAAAAAGCACAATGTGATATATTTACCTCTATTTCATCACATCCACATCTGTCTGTTTGCTCCAATGCAGACTGATACATGCTATAGACCCATTGTGTTTAATGTTCTTTCCGTTGCTGTAGATTCTTACTTCAGAAGATGCATCGCCATGTCTGACTGTCTGACTCTACAGACCAGCCCTCAGATCAGTGCCCGGTGCTGTCAGACAGATCTGTGCAACTAACTCACAGCTAACGGAGGAAATATTTACAATCACAATCATAACATTTAAATCTCATTAAATCTCATAATAATTGCATATGAAGTATGTTTTTGTTTATGTGATTCTGGTTCATTAAAAGATTTCAACTTGAAATATTCGTATTTTATACTTAAATAAAATCCAGATGTGTCTTGCATGGAAATAAGATGAAAGTTAATGGCACCAAATGCTGTCAGGTCAACACTCTGTTCTGCACAGTCATAAAGTAAATAATCAAAGTATTTACAGTTTGGGATAAACTATTTCTTTAGGTGAACTTCAATCATCTGCAGTAAACGTGTCTCTCCTGAAGGGGGCGCCCTGTGTATTAGGAGCCGCGGTTCTACATCCTTAATATTTTGGGATTTAGGTTCAGATGGAAAACCTGTCAATAAACCTGTGAAATTCTAGCAAGATTCAAGTAACTTCTAACTCTAGTTGCTGTAGTTGAGCATTATTTTCTGCTTAACTAGCACAACTAATTTAACACATCAGCTCGAAACTTCATTATAAAAGTTAGTATCTATTAGTACTAAGTTCATTCTGTATAAAAAGCATAAGCAATTTTTAAGTATATATTAAGTATACTTTATGTAGTAAGTAATATTACTGGTGTATTTGTGAGTAAACTATTTAAATACTATTTGGGACTAAATTGGACCACTTTTAGTTTATAAAAGCGTACTGTAGCTTATAAAGGTTTATAAAAGYGTACTGTAGCWTATAAAGGTTTATAAAAGTGTACTGTAGCTTATAAAGGTTTATAAAAGTGTACTGTACTTTAAGAAGTACATATAAAAAGTATAACATGCTTATTTTTAGTTTAAATGAGCACTAACAGGGCATTAGAATAACATCACTGTAGTGTGAGGTGGGTCTTATTAGATATTAGAAAAATACTTTAAATTCTTAAGAAAGTTGTGAAATACTATCAGACGTGTTAAAATCATGACGCAAGCGTTACACTGACCATGATGTAAGACATACTAGCATTTTCTGAATGGGGCATTTGTTTAAATAAGTCACACCTTCACATACTTTTACATTCTCACACATTTGTGACTGTTTGTTCATTTTACGGTATATGAAGTCATGTGATTCTATCAAAGGTAATGCTATATTATGAAATATAAATTGTGATTCAGGCAGGAGTGGCATCTTTAAAAGTCATTGTCACTGTTTCCTGTTACCCTCATCACTCTTCAAACTTACTTAGAAAAGTTGCACAACTGTTTTTACGTCAAACGCTGTATGTCACAGGCTATACACATCTTTTCTTTGCAAACTTTTGACTAATGTAAAAATAAGGTGAGAGATTTATCTGTCTGTATGTTTAAAAGCAGACAGAAAGCAGTTTATTGATACATTGTATATGCATTATAGTCTTTTTGCATTATCTATTTGCTCAGATTTATACATATGAACTTTCACTTGTCCGGAACTGAAGTTTTCCATGTTCATGCAATCGTTTGACTGAAATTCATGTGACTTATTATGATGAAATAAAACTTCCTCAGAATAAATTCACACATTGTTCTGTTTGTCCTAACAGACTGCAGCACATCCCCATAACTTTATTAAGTTATAAAATTCACGGAGAGCAAAGATGTATGAATGCTTTCTAGAGGAGTGAGGGTGACCGTGTGCAATGCTATTTATGCTATTTATGAAGAACTCATGACAAGTTTAGAAGGTAATTTGTTTTGCAGCCTTTAATAAAATCAAAGCAACACTTCAGAATAGGATGAAGTTAGCTGGCTAATCGTTTTAATTCCCACATCAGTTTGTACTTTCTTAAGTTTCAAGTTTCATTTACAAAAATAGTTTTCTTGTGTTGATGAATTTCCCATTAAAACAAGAAGTTAAGATAAGACAGGGATTTTCCCTTATTAAGTTATTAATAATAATCAATTAGCCAGTACCCTGTAGTTTACATCACAGCCAAGCTAAATGACGAAACATGGTGATATTTGTCACAAAACAATGAAAGGCATTTAATGAAACAAGTTTAGAAAATGATTGAATGAAAACATGTAGGTCTTAAATATGCCTTTAAGAAGAACCACAGATTTTAAAGTGAACTATTTTGTACCCAGATAAGCGTTGCGTTATTTTTAAGGTTTAATTGCTATAATATTGTTGTTGTTTTTCTCATCACAGATGTTGATAAAACTGTGTCTTAAGGCTCTTATAGTAAAGTAACGGGACGGGGTGGGTGTGGGCGTGGCCTGGGCTGCTGGGCGTGGCCTCGGCGTGTAGAAATAGCATTGCCATAAAACTGGCCAAGTTGATGCGACTGTGTTAAGACGTCTTGGTGCTTATTTAAGGAATAGCAGAAGATTTCCCTGAAGAGGAACAGCGGACAGAAGTAAGTTTGTGCTTTCGTGCTGTTTATAACTTGTAGCACTGAAAACTTAATCCTCAAGTTACGAGACACGGTGTTGTGGGACATTGGGGCTCGTTTTAAGGCACAGATTGTCTAGTTTATGGGTTTGCTGTGTATGAAGTTGTCAGAAACTCTTTAAAACTCATGCAAATGTCTGTCATTGCTTTAGATACAAAGTTAGTGTAACAGTGAAGAAATGAATGTTTGTTCTTTAACATGCATCCATTGTTCATTTAACATGGATTCTGCCTCAGTGTTGGTGTTTCAGAGGAGATGTAGTTAAAACATGATATAAACGTGTGATTTCCAGATGTGATCAATTATGAACTCAGGCTACGGGTGGAACTTAGTTGGAGAACCGAAGGAAAAGTTCCTCACATAGTTCAGAACCTCAGGACATCTGAAGCTGTTCTGCTTCATGGTTGTGAGAAGATTGAATCTGAGTTCCTCACACTTTCACTCTTTCTGTTTGTCTCGTTCCTCCATCATCACGATAACTGAGTTTTGTGTCACTGCAGCTCCAGCAGAGATTCAATGAGACGGTTCATGTGAAACAAACAAGGGTTCAGTTTTTCATGTACCGTAACAGGGTGGCTATCATGTGCTTCTGCTGTAACTTTTAATGACTGTATCGTCTGTTGGACAAATTCTTCGGTGTTAAAGTTCAGATGTTATTCTGTTATTCAGTGTCGTAACCTGACTGATTGTTTGTTTTGCTGAAACATATGCTGGTTATTTGGCCTGTTGAGTTGCAGAGGCATGTTCTCAACATGAGGATCATAAATGCAATGCATGACAAAACAATATTACTCATGTACAGTCGTCCCCAGCGCTACACATCATTTTTAGTGCAAACGTGAGTGTGGATAAGTTCTGAGATAAAGTGCAATGATCTGACAAAACGTATTTCATGAAAATTTGTCTTTTTAGGAGCCGTGTAGCCAAACTCTTATTCACTTTCATTAAATCTGGAGAACATTATTGGCAAACATTATCCTTTTGTGTCCCACGATGAAAAGAAACTCAAATCATCGTTTATTTCATTGAATGTTAAAGTCTTCAGATCTGTAACTTAGGGACATTTGTTTTTAAGGTGAACGATTGTGTTAAGATTAATTGGTTTCTTTGTTCATTGTGTTAATAAAGGCATGTGTTAAGGGCCGCTCCCCTCAAACTGAACATTTAGTTCAGAATGTTGATGTTCTGGATGCTGAACGCTTACATACTGAACACAGCCTCTGATTGGCTGTTAAACGTCAGGGAGGGAGAGCGAGAGCTCAGAGGTGAAAGTCTTATCTGAGCCGCCCATTCCTGCAGTGTTGCATTCCAACAATAACAGTCTGAGGTTCACTGCCAGCACTAAAACACTCACACACACACTGACACACACACACACACTGACACACACACACACTGACACACACACACACTGACACACACACACACACACTGACACACACACACACTGACACTCACACACTGACACACACACGGACGCAACCATTTAAATCACAGCACTGTGAATAAAGCCCAGCACTTAGTATCCACAAAGGTGAGGAAGAATTCTTTTGTGCACAACTATGAGCGCATTGATTTTGCAACCACTTAGCAACCATCTTAGCAACCACTGGCTGTGCTGTGGAAACGGTGCGTGTAAAGTCATGTTCACACAACAGGTCTTTCAGTTCAACGCGTCATTCACAAAACTGCATCTGAAATGATGGAGCGCAGTTGACGGGTCGTGTTCATCTTCACGTCACTTCATCAGTGATGTCATCAGTTTCGGAAACGTGCTGAATGCGCGTTTGTTTGTTGTGTGTCTGTTGCCATGCGTATTGAGAAATAGTGGGGGTGAGCTGGGCGTTGTTTCATAAAAAGGTGTGTGTGAAACACACACACACACACACGCTGAGAGACCTTAAATTACATTCAGTCATTACACACTCATGGTATCATATCAAATCTGTATGATTTTCATTTAACACCTAAAATAAAAATTAAGCTAAAAGCTAAAGACGTTTTGGCAGTTGTTTAATGGTTTATGGTGGAGAGAATCTTGTTTTTAACTGCAGCTTTTTTTTAAAGCAGCCCAAGTACTAGCGGTTTAAAAATGACAGTGGTGTTTATGTGATTTTTGTGTTTGTGTGCTTTGCAATTTCATAACTAGGTAGCATCACTAATGATATAATGAGATTTTATAATTTGAGCAAGTTTATGAGCAGATATTAGCCGCGGGATGTGATGTGTGCAGTTGTCCTCATGGGTTAAACACCGTCTCTGCTGTATGACCGCAGGGCTGTAGCGGTCATGACCTTTCCAGACTCGCGTTTAGGAAACTGAATCACTCACTGGTTGGCAGAGAGAACGGCTGGAATACAATCGCAAACTGGGCGTTTTCCTTCTGTTCTGAGACCTAAAGTTTTCATGACCTCACACGTTAATCTAGCCTTGACAAGAATATATTAGAATATTTCCTAACTGTATAAAACATGTCGATGCAGATGTTGTTTTCATGAGTGTTTGTCCTGTCCTGGTAACAGTAGTCACATGGTTTGCATGCTTCAGAAAGCTTGACTGCTGTCTTGAGAAGCATAGCACGCATTCTTCAGAACAAGCATGCTGTACTCGTTCTCCTCCATGTGTTCTTATGTCGATAGGAACCGACAGCCGGGCTGTTTTGTTTCCTCAAAGGTTTCTTCGTTGTGTTCTTGAATTTGTAACCCTACTTTGGAAGAACCCGTATTGTGAAAACTGCTGCCCATCTAATGTTAGATTTTAGGTTGTAGGAATGTTTTGCTAACATTTGCATCAAGCTACAAAAACATTAAAAAATGTTATTCACAACAACACTCAAAATGTCCACAACATTACTGCTTGGTTATAAGAAAGTTATTTAACTGTAACTTTTTAAACGTTCCACTAACAACTTAATTGTTTTTGACATGTAATATATAATGCAAAAAACGTTCTGCAAATGTTATTTAAAGAACTTTTTTAAAGCTTGAGATAATTAACAGAATGTTAGCCAACATTCAGAGAACGTTCCCTGTTAGCTGGGTGAACAAATACCGACTACAGCAGAGTCTGACTCTGCACTGAAGGGTGTGAGTCAAAAATGTGTTGCAGTACATTTGTTGTGAGTAAAGACTTGAGAAAATGACCAGACTGAAAATACAGGCCACAAGAAAACACATGTTTCATATCTTCATTGTTTCCACAGAGTCCCTGGGACAAAATGCTT
Source organism: Yasuhikotakia modesta (assembly GCA_036877545.1). NCBI lineage: Eukaryota > Metazoa > Chordata > Actinopteri > Cypriniformes > Botiidae > Yasuhikotakia > Yasuhikotakia modesta. The sequence continues at coordinate 9,450 of JBAJNP010008367.1, read as the reverse complement.
ATGTAACGTTTCTGTGACTTTTGATTCGGTCTCTTCTACATCAGAATCCATCTGAATAAACACAGATGTTTTATTTGCAGTTTGAGGCAATTTTCTGTGCAAGAAATGCTGGGAAATTGTAAACAGCAAGTTTAACGCTCATGACCAAAAATAATTACTGTAACCACTGAGAACTCAGCTGTAATGGTCTCTTCTGTGCCTGGAGTCGTGACGGCCGAACACCTTGATTATATAACAGGGAAGAGATACTTAGAAACTGTGCTAAGAATGCAATGCTAACGTACTGCAAACTTCAGTGCGTGAAACAGGGTTTCCTGCTTAAACACGCTCAAGAGGACTTGAAATGTTGTCATTTTAAATGCTGATAATATGAATAAGGCCTTTTAAAGATTATGCAGCTAACAGGAAACTTTGGGAAATGTCTTAAAGATAAAGTTATCAAACACATTCTTGCAGTGATGTTTGTTGAAAATTTTTTTTCTAATTCTTTCTACACTTTATTTTCTCCAGAATGCCGTCATCAATCAGACGAAACTCCATCGGCCGTTTCCACGGCACGTCAACAAGCAACGGTTACACCGTACCAGACAAACTATCCGAAGGTCAGAAGAAGGAGAGTGGCTGTCGCCGTTGGTTACGGAAGGCTTGTCCGTGTTGCCTCCGGCGACAGAGCAGCTCGTATGATGTCACGGGGGAAGTCGATGGGGGATTGTTTGGAGAGGATGAGAACGAGACCCCATCAACTCCGCTGCCTCATACCACAGACACAGAGCTGGACGGTGAGCGATCATGTGACCTCCCCTCATCACTGTGGAGAATCTGAATCATGGATTTTTAAATGTTGTCTTGTTCATAGCAATATATTTATTTGCATGTCTTGCTTTGAAATAGCTATTTTCTAGAATGTTTAAAGTAATAGCAACATTAAAAACGTTTATAGTTATAGGAAAATGGTTGAAAATTTTCATTTTTTAAAATGTTGTATTAACAGTCTTGTTTGGTTATCAGAACATCATTTAAACATTTTTAAATCCTGTAAAATTTGTAAAAAAATGTAAATACATTTTTGATAACTTTGAGGGAACTTTTAGAAAACGTTAGCCAATGTTCTGAGGTTGTCCTGAGCAGATCATCTGAAGTTCTTCATGGTTGTTCCACCAGAGATGTTCCTGAAGGTGCGATCGGTGAACCTGCTCAGCGGGAAATCCCAGCGGAACCGGAAGGACCATCACACGGACTGTTACCATGGCAATCAGCTCATCATCCGCAGGGGCCAGACGTTCCAAATGGAGCTCAACCTGTCGAGGCTGTTCAATCAAAACACGGACAAACTTCACCTGGAACTGAGGACAGGTGAGACTCATGAGAACTTCTGCAGTTTCTGTTGGCTATCAAAAGAGAAATATTGCATAAATGATTGCAAATAGGAGGAAGATACAGCCTGTATCTCGCTGTACTGATAACATCTTTAACACGGTGTTACCACTGGAGATCAAAATAGGGAGTGAGAAAGAAAACAAGCAATTCCTCCCCAAACCATTTTAAGATAACTCAGCCATTAAATCATTTAATGTGGTTGGGTTTCAGAAGAACGTCTGAATGTTACTGGAATTGTTTATTGAGAATCACAGAGTTGCAGAAATGTTTTTTTTGGAAACATTTCAACAATTTAAAAGCGTTCCAGATGGTAGCAGAGAGTTTTGAAATCTGGACTAAATTCTTTAACGGACCGGTGCGGCCACTCCTCAGAGCTTGTGTTTGTGTTGGTACCGGTTCAGGTCCGCTCCCGCAGGTGTCAAAGGGCACGCACATCATCATTCCTCTGGTGGAGCAGCTTGAGGATGAGCGATGGGAGGCGAAGATCGTGGAGGAGCAGAGCAACGGCCGAATCAAGCTGTCCATCAACTCCTCCGTCTCCACCATTATCGGAAAATACAAGCTGAGCATCACGACCCAATGCCTGAAGACTGAGGTGACGAGCACATATGAGCACGACAAAGACATCTACATGCTCTTCAACCCCTGGTGTGAAGGTGAGGAACATGAAAATGAAACGTGGGTTAAGATTGTCTACTGTCCAGCTAACAGTTGTGGGTTATAAGAACGTTTCCGTAATGTTTTCATGTAGCTCAATTGGTAAAGCACTGTGTTGGTAGCAAAATGTTTTGGGTTCGATTCCCAAGGAACACACACACTGATAAAAAGCGTGACAAAAAAAACTAAATATCTTTGGATCAAAACATCTGCCAAATGCATAAATGTGAATGTACAGTGAGCTGCAATTATTACAAATCTTCCAGTAGTTGAAAAGAAGCCAAACAGCGTCTCCTCTGAACCACGTCTGAGTAACGTTTTTATATTTAGCCTAAAACATTACACAGTCAACTGTTAAAACCATAAAACATGATGGTGTGAGTTTATTATTGTGACGCAATACCGTACATCATCACTGCAGGACCAGGCATGACCCAAACCTTCATCTGTGTTTAATTACAGCAGTCTGACGCTGAGACTGCAGGAGAAACGTGATTTTAAACAACTGAGAGCTTTTCATGTGTTTGTCATTTAAAATACAAGTTAAATATATTCAGATAAAACGCTCACAAAATATTTAACTGTGTTAGAAAGCCACCGTTGAAGACCACCCACAGCGTTTAAACTGATTTATTTATAATGCTAAAGACTCTTACAAAGACTAACTTGTGTGTTTCTGGGCAGTTATACTGCAGGATAAAAGACGGTTAGATTATTTATCTCCTTTCTCTGTTGATTTTAAAGTGCCTGTTAGAATTAAGAGTCTTTAGTTTCAGAGAGTTTTCGGTGTGTTAGTTCAGAGATAGTTTCCATGGGTGGTTCTGCGTTTGTCTGAAGTGTTTATTTCACCCTGAGCCTGAGATGTTGGCCAGACCCCCTTTAACTCTTCACACCCTAATCGCTCCTGTTTCTCTCTCTCTTTATTCAGCCTGTCGTTTGCCTGCTGTTCTTAAAAACACAACTGTTAGCTGGGTGGCCCCTTCCTGTAATTCTTTTCTTCTTTTTTCAGCCTGTTTCTACCGTGTTTGTGCTCCTGTTCTGCTACACGTTTTCAACCGCGTTTCTTCTGAACGATGAATTTGCTTGTGATGTAATTTATGCCTGTAATTTAATTTAAAGTATTTCTTTTAAAGATATGGCAGATTCTCAAAAATTTTCTCAGTAATAACTTTTATTATTTACACAACAGTTAGAAGCGCTTTTATCTTGCTGAACTTTCTCTGCGATAACTCCTCAGCCTTCAGCCCTGTTCTCATATGAGTGGGTCTGAGTCACAATCTCTCAGTCCTGTTTTATTTCTGTCTCTTTATCATCTTTCTCTCCCTTTCCTGTCTGTATCTCCTCCCTCTGGTTCTGTTTGTCACACCCATGTGCAGAAAAATTCCAACCACTACAGAGGGACTACAGGGCGCATGTTGATGATGTCATACTTTAAGATAACTCCATTCTGTGTCAAATCCTGGAAGTGTGTGTTTGTGTGGTGTGTGTATGCGTGTATGTGTGTGTGTGTATTTGTGTGTGTGTGTGTGTGTGTGTGTGTGGTGTGTGTGTGTGTGTGTGGTGTGTGTGTGTTCACCCAGCCCACCATGTTCTTACAGTCTCTCTCTCTCTCTCTCTCTCTCTCTCTCCAGATGACACCGTTTACATGGAGGGAGAAAAAGAGCTGCAAGAATATGTTTTAAATGACACTGGAATAATTTACTACGGCACTGAGCAGCAGATCGGAGCTCGTACATGGAACTTTGGGCAGGTGCGGAAAGGAGGAAAAGATGAGAAATGAGAACGGGCATTTCTAATCTTTTATTACACAAATTCACAGAATAAGTTGCAATGTTGACAGAACCAGAGATTGTGACATACACCAGCAGATTTTTGACTCTCTCTCTCTCTCAGTTTGATGAAGGTATTCTGGACGCCTGTCTGTATGTGCTGGAGAACAGTGAGGTTCCTCCCTCAGGCAGGGGAGACCCCGTTAATGTGGTCCGAGTCATTTCTGCCATGGTAAGATCTTCCACTGAGACGTCGTCTGAGGGGAGATGTTTCCTCACTTGAGAACCTTCAGCAGCTCTGTGTTGTTTATCCTCTCGGGTTCCTCTCTTGGTTCTAGATCAATTCCCCGGATGACCGCGGGGTCCTGGAGGGAAACTGGTCTGGGAATTACCTGGGTGGGACTGCGCCCACTGCTTGGAGCGGCAGCGTGGAGATCCTCCGGAAATACCACAAAGATGGAGGAATGCCAGTGAAATACGGGCAGTGCTGGGTGTTTTCTGGAGTCACCACCACAGGTGTGTGTGTGAGTGAGTGTGTGTGTATGTGTGTGAGTGTGAGTGTGTGTAAACCCAGCCCAACGTTTGTTAACTCTCTCTCTCTTTGTCTCTCTCTCATCTTTCCTCTCATCCAGTTTTGAGATGTTTAGGTATTCCCTCCCGTTCTGTCACTAATTTCCAGTCTGCCCATGATACGGACGTCTCCTTGACGACGGATGTATATCTGGATGAGAATTTGGAGCCCATTGATCATCTGAACTCTGACTCTGTGTGGTGTGTAAAAACTGCTTCTGAATGTTCCTACAGCTTTTAAAATAACATTTGCAATGTTTTGTGCACTAAAGTTTAAAATCAGATGCATTAGCAGGAAGCTATAAAGTCCAGGAACACATTATACTGACCAGCAAAACAAACTAAAACTATGTAATGAATTGACTCCTGTATCCTGCTTGTACCACCGTCGCGCTTCCCAACTGTTTGTCTCTCTGTTATTATAGGAACTTCCATGTTTGGAATGACTGCTGGCTGGCGCGTCCGGATTTGCCCCCCGGATTGGGTGGATGGCAGGCTGTGGATTCCACACCTCAGGAGACGAGCTTCGGGACGTTTCGCTGTGGCCCGGCGTCTCTGGCCGCTGTGCGCTCCGGCATGGTTTACCTCAAATACGACACGCCTTTCGTCTTCGCAGAGGTGAGTCAGTTCCAGCCATCAGTTTCAAATACAAAACATTTTAAAATGCATTAGCCTGTCAGGGCTGTCAGGAGCGCCGGTCTGTGGAGCCGCAGGCATGATGGTGAAAATGGGCTCCATCTGTGTTAACATGTTTAAGAACAAAAAACTATAGACCTGTTTTAATAATGAGCGTTTCTGTGTTACTTTGAAGACAAAAGGGTTCATAAATAAGACGCCCCTTTTATATTGGGCCCTGAGAGCTTTTATTGGCCCAGTTCTTGTAGGACGGGCCTTCACTGTTAAATCTTTTTAATACCCTCTCTTTGTGATGCCCTGTTTAAATGTCCATTTGAATGCCGGTCGTGTCTCATTCAGAGCTCTGAGCTTTAACACTTGACTGTCTCGTGCGTTTCTGATGCAGGTTAACAGCGATAAGATTTTTTGGCAGAGGAACCTGGACGGCACCTTCAGTCAGATCCACAGCGAGAAGAAAGCTGTGGGCCATTTCATCAGCACCAAAGCTGTGGGTTGTGATGAGCGTGAAGACATCACACACCTCTACAAACACCCTGAGGGTGAGGATCACACACACTTTAAAAGCTGGAAACCGGTTTCTTCTAGCAGAGCAGTGTCTCAGCCTGCCTGACCAACTCACTGTAAGATACAGTACATGAAAATAAACCTCATATGAACAATAGTGCCACAGCATTTAGGTTCTGAATGCTCAGGACGGTTGTAAGAACATTTCCATAATGTTTCCATTAGGTAATGTTTTTTGAGCAACTTTTAGAACGTTAACAAACATTTTAAAAACCTTCCCTGTTAGCTGGGAACTTACAAGTACAATAATTATAAATAAGTTTCTCTACATTTTTTTATGCAATATTGCATTTCCAGTTTTTTTGGTTTAAGGGGTGAAAACTTCTTTAAAAGACTCAGTCCCACATTTGAGACTAACATTCTTGTTCTAAACGCTAGCAAAGCAACAATGCGCTGCACAAATCACTTTGCAAGCACATGCCAGGACAGACAGCCGAAAGCAAACAGCACCTCATTCTGTTCTCATGGCTTAAAATTTTACTGCCTGAACCCTTCAGCTTCACTGCAACACAGGCTGTTGTTGTCTTAACTCCTGGATGCTAGTTTATACTTTAAACTCCACCCATTTTTATAGCCAAGGAGATTCAATGGAGTTCTTGGATACAGACAGACACACGATATACAGTATATAGAGCTACATTCAGAGTATAAAGCTATACTTTTATTTTTTATAGCATAACTAGATCCTACATTTATCCTAACTGAGGTATTTTATCTTGAGAGATGTTTTTTCTTAGCTTTTTCTCAGCTTAATCTCACTGTAGTCTCAAAAAATTAACTGAGATATCAAAAAGAGATTGTTTATAATTTCCTTGGGCATCGACCTTGTAACCATGTAATCAGGCTCGGAGGAGGAGCGCATCGCCGTGGAGACCGCCTGTCGCTATGGCACCAAACCCGACGTGTACTCCAGTCCCATCGCTGAGGACGTGCAGGTGGAGGTGAGGATGGATGGAGAAGGTCCACGCATGGGAGGAGATGCTCAGCTGAAGATCGTGGTGAGAAACCTGAGCTCTCAGCCCCGCAGAACCACCATCCACAGCCAGGTGGCGGTGATGTACTACACCGGTGTGCTGAAGGACACAGTGAAGAAGGACAAACTTCCTGTGGAGCTCATGCCAAATGAAGGTGAGCTGGGAGAATCGTCTCCACACACGGCGGCCATATTTGCATCACCTGCAATTATTTCAGTCACACAGTCATATCTACTAGGATTAGGCAGGACAGATGACTCTTAAATCACTGACTAATGTCACAGAAATGACCAACTAATAAACCTGAAAACAACTGTAAACAAAAGTATTTACAGAGAAATTTCACATGCATTTGTTCTAATAATCTCCTCGTCTGTTTGACCTCCATTAGAAGCGATTATTAACTGGATCCTACCATACGAGCAGTACCAGAACCAGCTGGTGGACCAGGCCGCACTCATGCTGACACTGTCTGGACGGGTTACTGAGACCCAGCAGGTTTTGGCCAATCAGACCAGCTTCAGACTTCGGACCCCTGATCTCAAGATTGAGGTGGGACGTCCAAAACATCCAACTGCTTTTCAAAGTTTCATCATATTATAATATTTTTGGCTACAATTTTGTCTAAATTGACTGTTTGTCATCATATTACCATCTCAACAATATGATTTAAAATGTTTAAATATTCTTTCCTTCTCTTGCAGCCGATTGGTGAGGCGTATGTGGGCAAAGAGATGTCAGCAAAAATCACCTTCACAAACCCTCTGCCGGTCGTTCTTCGCAACGTCATGGTCCGAGTGGAGGGTCTCTGTCTGAGAGACCTCCACCCCATCAAAGTGGGGTAAGAAATGTGCACCAGATTTCAGCTGTGTGATCGTCCGAAATTTCATGAAGAGATTTTACACACATCTGGCTAAACAAAAACAACGACAAAAACAAGCCTGTATTTAAAGAAATTTTGCTTAATGCAGGTAAAAAAAACAACATTAATTCAGAGTTAAGCATAAAAAGTCATACTTTTCATTGTTTAATCTAGGAAAACGCCCTCATAATTTACTCTGAGTCTGTTGTTCAGTCAGTGAAATGCGCTGATGATGTGCTGTGTTTCTTCAGGGATGTGGGAAAACATGCCAAAGTGACGGTGACGGAACACTTTATCCCGACACAAGCCGGCATGAGGAAGCTGGTGGCCTCGCTGGACTGCCGACAGCTCAGTCAGGTGCACGGTGTGGCCGACATCATGGTCTATGAGAATTAGTGAAACTCTCACACTGTTATTTCTGTAGCATTCATTTCTTTACTGTATTCACCATTTCTAGCGGTTTACATTGAGCCATGAGATTATATAACTTATATAATATTAACTTATAATATAACCTCCTATATGATTTTTTTATTTCAAAACAATTGTTACTTATGATTTAATGACACCTGTGATGTGTGTGAAGTAGGAGGGGGTTCAAAATCTGAGGCCGCATGTTGTTGTCAATGTTCCTGTAGCTCAACTGCTTGTGTCAGCAGCGCAAAAGTTGTGGGTTTGATCCCAGGGAATTCAAGTACTGATAAAAAATTAGACCTTGAAGTCGCTTGGGTTAATTAGTAAATATAAAATATTGGATTTTGAAACTTAAACTGTGACCTGCTTCTACAGTAGGTCAGTAACTGAATATGAACATTTCACACATGCATTAAATGCGTTAAACACGCAGTGTGTTGTTTTTCATACTTGCCACAAGCGCATTCAGTCATCAAAACAAAACGGGGACAAACGTAACACCAAGAAATGCCTAAATTCATATGAAACATTCAGATGTTGAACTGAAGTAGATAATACGTTTTTCCACTAATGTTCTCAAGATTTTTGAACCCCATTATTTGAATTTATCATGAAGAACCATTATTTAATTTTTATGTATGTAATTATTTCAAATGTGTTTTATCTTTGCTTAAGACAATAACTGTTTGCTGATGTCTGTTTAATTTTTATTCATCTTACAAATGTAGTATTATTATTATTAGCTATTGTTACACCACTAAAAACGTTTAATATTATAATTTTATTTGTACACACTGACTGTAAATCTCACATCTGTGGGAAATTCTTTTATTAAGAAAGTATTTTCCTTTTACAAACACAGCATTTTTTTCTGTCACATTTAAAAATTGAGTCACAATGAGCAAATGTTCAAAAATGACGATTTCTTCTATTCACATTGTCCTGTAAAAAACGTGACGTAAGATTTGTTGGAATCAGACAAAAATGACAAAATCTGCATCTGTCTGAAGGACCAGTCGTCAGAAAGATATTTTATGGATTATTAAAACGCAGGAAAGATTAAGAAAATTCAAAAAAATACAAATATGTTTATTAAACCCTTGACTAGCAACAATTCTAAATTGCATCTAAATTCATTTTTGTGAAAACCTTCATTTTTTTCCATGTTGTCATTCTGACTCTTTTTTTTTTTTGGCACAGGTCACATTTTTCCCAGAAATCTCTGGCTATCATGATTCAGACATTTTAATGTGCCTTTGAGGAACTGAGTTAGTATTGAGTTGTGTTGGGTTAGTATTGAGTTGTGTTGGGTTAGTATTGAGTTGTGTTGGGTTAGTATTGAGTTGTGTTGGGTTAGTATTGAGTCGCTGTGCTGCTAACCTGAACTTTGATCTAAACCTACAGACTTTGACCCATCTGCACTTAAGCATGAAGGCATTTCATGACATAATAGTATTTTATGAAGGACTTTTTCATATTTGATATCATGTGTTTGTATTATTTAACATTTTTCCATTACAATTATCATTGTATTAATAACTTGTCAGAGTCAGTCTTTTATTTAAACAGCAAACTTGTCTGAACAAGACAAAACGTGTGTGTGTTTGATTTAGAGAGATAAAACATT
>JBAJNP010008366.1:0-20422 GCA_036877545.1 Yasuhikotakia modesta | reverse complement strand
GCTGTATGCATGTGAACGTCTGTCTGTGTGTGTCTAATGACTCCAGTGCTGTATGCATGTGAACGTCTGTCTGTGTGTGTGTCTAATGACTCCAGTGCTGTATGCATGTGAACGTCTGTCTGTGTGTGTCTAATGACTCCAGTGCTGTATACATGTGAACGTCTGTCTGTGTGTGTCTAATGACTCCAGTGCTGTATGCATGTGAACGTCTGTCTGTGTGTGTCTAATGACTCCAGTGCTGTATACATGTGACTCTAATAATACCAGTGCTAAGATAGTGCATTCAGTAGATTCATAAAAGTATGTTGTTTCCATAAACTGTTGTCTGTATTAGTATGTATACTAGTAAACTGGTGTAATTTATGTATTAAAATGTCACAAAAAATATTCTACAATTGTTTATTTTTCAAATTGTGCAATTGTAGTGCAATATACATAACCCTCTACAAACATTTTTGTACACAGCATCTTTGCTGTCATCTGTAACATGCACAAATTGTGAGCCTTCAGTATACAGACAACCATTATAGCTTCAAAAATGCAGTCATTTTAAAATAACAAAATTCATAAATGTTGTTCATTTAATATACTTTTGTCAGTCAAAGCAGTCTTTTAGCAATTGTGCAGAATGCGTTTGAAGTTTAAATTTAATATCATAATATTTATGCACTAAATGTACAGAAATACATAACCTTAACCTGATGATCACTTTCACAATCCCCAATGCAAGCGTGTCAGTCAGCCAGCGCAGAAGCCCATCATGGTTAGCAAAATTAAAGTAATCCAGCAGAAGGAGAAGAGCAGAGAAATGTGAAAATATAATATGAAGTGCTTATCATAATAAACACTAGCAATATAACAAAAGCCTGTTTTAATAAATGTCAACAAAACAGTTTTATTTCAAATACTAAATCCTTTTGAAGTGAATTACATGAGGAGTTTACTACTGAAAACTTATGTTAGCTGTTGTTTACTTTAATGATACAGATGTGAAGTACATATCTACACAAATAAAAGCCCAAATCTTAATTTATATAATCAGACATTATAAAGGTACATCAATCTCTGGCTCAGTTTCCACTGAGAATTAACTGAAAACATCCACTTATCTAAACAGTCCACATCGGTAAATGTGTCAAGACCTCAAGTGTGGTGGTATATCAATAGTTATGATACCCAAGGGTAAAGGTGAATTCACAGAAGACTTTCATTCGTAATAATTTTTAATCCTTTGTGTTCCAAAGTAATTAATTTTCAAGAGTTTTCCTGGAACACATGAAGATATTTTTAGAATGAAAGAGGAGCTTAAACTCCAAAACACCATTTAATGGTGTGCATAAAAATGATGCTTATTAATTGATAATTGCACAGCAGTCTCTGTAACCCGGCAGCCAGTAACTGGACTGTGGGACGTGTCATCTAATGTGACATTTGCTAAAACAAATAATGAATGGTTTTTCAGTTCTTTTTAAATTATCTAAATGTGAAAACAATTTTAAAAAATCATGATCAATCAATCATATTATTATTTAGCAGTAAATATTTTGAACGATAAAAACATATAGAAAGTAACAGCATTTTTACCTTCTTACTGTTACAATCTTTCAATTAAGGAGAAGAGCAGAGAAATGTGAAATATAATATGAAGTGCTTATCATAATGACCACACTGGCATTTCAGAGAAAGATAAGTAAGTGCATGTCTTCTTCTAACACTCACTGTAATTGGCCATGGAACAAAGACACATAAGCTAATGATCCTGAAAACATGACAAGCCAGAGAACGGTTGTGAGTGTCACTGTTCCCCTTTAATAAAGTCCTGGATGCCAAAAGTTTATGCCATAGTAGAACAGTCTGATGAATAATTTAGTGAAATCACCTGATAACTATGAAAGAACATCATCATTTGTTAAAAATCAAATGATCAGAATGACAGAGTCCAATGATGATGCATTCTCCCACTTCAGATCTCTTTAATTCTGACTTTATAGGAGGTGATAAATAATACCAACTAACTTTGGCAGATTTTTTTTTTCAGACAGACATATATCTGCATTTACATGTTTGTGTAGCAATATATTGTTGATGAGCTTGACTTTTAGGTTTTGCTAAGATTTTCTCACTTCTAACATTCCCTGTAATGGATCATTACCTAAATTATGACATAATTCTGCAATGACATCACAAGCAGTGCACAAGCCAGCAAATGTCACCAAACAATATGCTTTAACCTTTAAGTCAAACATTAAACAAACAATTAAATAAATCCAGCTTGTAAAATCATTTTTAAAAGTTTTCAAGAACTAAGTTATTCAGTGTTTGATTCAATGAACGTTTCAGAAATGGCTACACACACTGGCGACATATATACACTGTATATGATTACATGCACCATTTATCATAGTTAAACGTGGTGCATTAAATCGATGTTGAGCTGCGTCTGCTCAAGGCTGTTTGAGCTAAAGGTCAGTTTCCATGTTTTCTGCTTTTGTTTGTAGCTTTATATAAATCCTAAAGCAGAGTCCTGTTTCTCACACATCTCACAAATTTACAGCTAAACCATGTCAGAGGAAGGAAACATACAATTCTGAACACACACTGGAGGCAGAAGCAGGAAATTTGGTGGTTTTTAGATCAATAAGCAATTTGTTAGCGTTTCAGCAGTGCAGGTCAGATTTATGACATTCACAAACAGAAGCACCATACTTGGGGTTGAGACACTATATGTGATTGAAAATTATTTTATAGCAAATAATTGTTAAGTCATATTAGATCTGCAGTTTATCTACTAACATTTACGAGTTAAAGGAAAAAGGAATGTAATTATTTTCTATTGTTCTTTTATTTGTAAGTTGCTTTGGATAAAAGCATCTGCTAAATGTAAATGTGAATTAAATTTTACACCTGATCCCCTAACAGTTCCATTAAAGCAACACACATACTGTCACAAAATCAGAGATTTAGTCATGCAAACACTGGACCGTCTCAGAACTCACTGTGTAGTTACGCTGTTGACAGCAAAGCACAGTGAGTTAGGGAGAGTGGGAGAGACAGGAAGGAACTTAAACTTTAGGAAAGCTACCTCTGAGAATCGTGTCACCTGAGGATTCTATTTGTATGTCATTAGTTCTACAGAAAGTCAAACCTTCCCTTTTCTATTTCTACAAACACAGTCTTCTGTTGTGGAGAAACAGGAGAGACACGACAGCTGCTTATTTCTCCATTTTACCTGTCTGACAGCTCTGTAATAACTCGCTCCCGTAGTTGGCTGGCAGGCAGGTCAAGACTGATTGCAGAGCTGCACCATGAGGCCCTCGGCTTGTCTTCTGTAAAGACAGGAGGTGAGATGTGTCATGAAGCAACACTCCAAGGCCTTTTTATCAGAGTATGACAACATTCCCCTGTTACTCATCATGCTTTTTCATTGGCATCTTAACCAATGACCTTGGCAGACACCTCTGTCTCTACTTCATGTGTCTTTCCATCAGCATATTCACAATGCATCTGCGTTCTGTGGGCAGTGTTTAATCTCATTATGTGTTTAATCTCATTATGTTCACACAAAAAAACCAACCAAACAACCATTGGGAAAACTGAACTTATAAAGTTTAAATTCATTCATTTATGTGGAGTGTTGAACCCTTCAGTGGAGACTCTCCTGTCAACATTTAGACAGATTGGAGAAACTGTTCACATCGATACATGTTTAAATAACATCTGCAACAGACAAAGAAACAATAATAACAGTAAAACAACCTTGTGTTGTAGAAAGGTGCTATATTTAGAAACATTAATATTACAAATTACTGTAATAATATACAATTCATGCTTGTATTACTAATATTATTATGATTATAATTAAATAGACATGTTTGAAGTGCCGTGTGTCTGTTGCTAAATGCAGGAGATTGCTGCCAGATGCTGTTTCAAATGTCAAACTCATTCAGGGGGAGAACAAGAGTGAAAAATCCGACAAGCTCTGAGATTATCAGGACACACCCGACTGCAGAGGCTCGTTTGAAATCTGTACGCTACAAAGACTCTTTCAGACGTAGTTCTGCCAGTGAGCGGCCCGCTCAATATGAAGCCCAGCAGGTCTTGCTTTTATCTACTCTCATCCAATCACTGCAGCAGCACCACAAAGCACACACACACTCATCCAATCACTGCAGCAGCACCACAAAGCACACACACACTCATCCAATCACTGCAGCAGCACCACAAAGCACACACACACTCATCCAATCACTTTTTTATTGAGGCTCCATTTATAAATCACCATTTATTGAGGCTCATACAGAACAAACTCCAGATAAATCACGATCAGGTTAAAGCTGATTCAATGACTGTAAAACAAAAGACATGACCAAGCCATTGTGAGATACGCAGTTCTCTGGGTGTTTTTCAGAGGTCAAAGGTGTTTGGAGAGGAAGCAGAGGAGGTTTTCCAGTGGTCTTGTGCTGGATGCTGTTTTACACACACACTCATAGTACTTCTCCAATGTACAAAACACTGTTCCTGCGCACACACACACACACACACACACACAGTTATACAGACTAAAACACACCATCACTAACAAACTTAAGAAAACTAAAGGGGATTAAACCTTGTTTCATGTTTGTTTTGGAAAAAATATTTGCAGTATTCAAATATATCACATGTATTCATGTGATATGATGCAAATGTGATTTTATTAAGATCTGTGACAGCACTCCACACAAACATTTGAGTGTGTCTCACCTACGGTGGTGTGTTTGTGGGTAATCAGAGTATGTATGTTGTGGATGTCCCTGAGCAGCTCTGCATCTCCAAACGTAAAGTAAATCAAATCACGCTGTGCCTCCGCTGCGGCTACCATCTGCAACACAGCTACACACACAGACAAACTGGGTCTGATAACATAAATATGCATCTAACAATCCCCGACTCAAACTATCCTGTGATCATGTCTTATTTACTATTAATATATACTATACTATACGTATATACTATTAATGTAACTATTAATATTACTATTAATACTATTAATAAATGCCTTATCATAATATAAGGATCCAGGGTCTCACATCAAACCTTTTAAACGTGCGTCTCCACCAAATGCTCCACAGCCCCAGTTACCCGTGGCAACAGCTGAAAGGTTCTTAGTTTGGACTTCAGGACGAGCAAACCCACAATATGCCTGAGAGACAGACACAGAGAAAAGAGACAAAGACAGGTAGGTGGGAAAAACAAAGGCAGATTATAATGGGGTTTGTAGACAGATGACATTGTTGTTTTCAGATATGATTAAGCTCTAAACATGATTCAGTCCTTTGTGTTCATTTACTGTGCAATACAAATCACTATTAGACACTTAACTGGCTGCCTATTAAGCATCATAAAATTTCCCACACAGCCCTGAAACCCCCAAACTTTAACAGTGTTCCCAGTGTGGTCCAGGAGGCAGATACACTCTGCCAGTTTAAAGACCCACCTCTTTAATCCAGCACAGTTCTGTGGTTTTAGGGCTCAGATCTCTAAAGGCATTGTTAGGCTGCATTAACTACATAAATCCAGAACCGGGGACACAATAAAAACGAACATCCTTGCTCTACTCTAGGTGTTTCTGTCTTTCATTTCCCCACAGTCCTGTAGTCAGCAGGATCAGAGGTGGGGACACCAGAGACAGACCGACCCAGCTCAAGTTCAACATGACATTTGTCATAGCTCCAGTTCACATTTCTGCATTTCTATTATTATATGTAAAGTTGCTAAGAAACAATGCAATCCAGTAAATGAAATTTAATGTATATAGTGTTAGGCTTTAACCCATCACTGGTGAGGACTGAACACACACACACAGAGAACAGTGAGCAATCAGGGGTTAAATGCTTTCACTTCAGTTGCTACCTGCCAGGACTGGAATCAAACCTTCTGATTACAAGCCTGACTTAATAACCAGCAGGTCACAGCTGCCCTTCACAACCGCTGCCAACTAAAATAACCCGAGTAGTTCCACTGCTGCTAGCCGCCCTCATCTAGAGAGAGTTACAGGTCAGACCAATCACAGTAGGGACTCTGTTATAGCAGAGCTATGCTAGTTTAATTGATTATTACAGCAGCAGTTAGTTGCAGTGTTGTAATAACCTTGTTCAATTCTCTCCTCATGTTATCTGGATGAAACTGCTGTAAGACGTTTCTGTAGTGTAGAGCATCCATGGCGACGATCTCAGTGTATCTGCGCTGCCACTCATCTCTAGACACAGACAGACAGACAGACAGACACACACACACACACACACATTAACCATCCTTGTGAGGACATTTGGTACCCACAATGGTGGAAAAACACACACACTCAGACGCACACAGTGCGACTAGGTGCAAAAGGTCAGGCAGGTTATTACTGGACTGTATACAAGCAACTAGAATTACAGCTCTGGAGAGTAATATCACCTTGGCGTTTGGTCATCATGGTTACCATTCCATCTGTATGTATCAGAGTATCCAGAGTATTTGCTAAACTGCTCTGTACCTGAAAAAAACATTTCGGTCATTCACTGGCAGTTTGATTGTGAAGAGTGTGACACCGTGTCAGAACATTCATCAGTTTGTCTGAGCTGTGAACACAGTCAGGTGGTGACAATCTGTACAGTTTATACAGTCATTCTTTCGAGAATTCTCTTTGCTGGCATTGCAGAAATTACACACTGCAGCTTTAAGCTAAATTTCCAGGATGCACATTAGCAACATAAAATTAAACAATACAGTTAAAATTCAGCATTAACCTAATTTTGATTCCATTTAACAAGATACTGTGACAGACAAAGAGTTTGACTATTTAAAATACCCAGATCCCAATCTTTAAGTGATAAAGTGAAGGTGTCTTTGTCAGTTATGGTACCTCTGTATTTAACCCATCCTGCGTGGACAGTGAACACACACTGCAAGTCATGAACACACACACACACACACACACACACACATGGAGCAGTGGGCAACTATCCCTGCAGCGCCCAGGGAGCAATCGGGGTTAAGTGACTTGCTCAAGGGCACTTCAGTTGATACCTGCTGGCGCTGGAATCGAATCATCAACCTACTGTTTACAAGCCCAACTCCGGTCTATGAGCGTTTCAGCTTTTTTTTACTGACATTAACTGCAGACTAAGACTCAAAGTGTTTCAGTTGTTCGTCTGCAACTCTGATCTCAGGGATCAATGACTAACATCAGTACCATCATCTTTAGGACAGCCGAAGCCACTGAGAGCTGCTACAATCTAATTAGAGAATCCTGAATGCTCATAACAAAACAAGATAAAGACATTCCTGCTGGGAAGAATTCCTCCTCATGTGACCTTCAGAAGAATACACATGAGTAGAAGAGAAGAAAAAGACAGGAGAGAAAGCAGTTTGGTTTTGTTTTCTGATGCTGAACCGTTTGACAGTTTAAAGGTCAGAAGCTGCATCTCATCTGTGTCCCTGGAGAACAATATTATAACAGGCTAATGTCAAGCCTTTGTCTGTGATCGACTATCATCCTACAGTTTTAAAGACACCAACTGATTCTTTCCGTTTCTCTCTGCCTGATAAATCTGCACAAACATCACGCAAACTAGCCCTTACTGTCTTTGATGCAGACTAACTAAAACAGTAGATTCAGGCACTTCATGTTAAATGATTAACAAAAAATAAATGAAAAGAGTGAAAATAAAATTTCCCCTATACAAATGTTGTGAATGTTAAATCAAGCACATTGGCAAATGTTTTTAGCAAATTAAAGATCATTCAGATATTAAAAGTATCAGCAGCCACTTTAACTGGTGACTCAGATTGTTCATTGTTTAGCTGAAAAACAAACATCTCACTGCAATTAATGGGAGATTTAATGTCATACCAACCTCTAGATATGATTTCCTGACACAGCTGCAAAACATTGTTCAAGTTCTAGTTCAATTTATTTATAAAGCGCTTTTTACAATGGTGAAAATAATACATTGGAAAACGTAATAAACAATCAAAAAATACACAAACTCACAAAACAAACATATTAAATATACACATACACACACTAAACAGACATAGTAAATATACATAAGTACTTCCAGAACAGACTTAATAAATGTACACATACACATAAATGCAGAAATTTGTAAAAATCTCCAAATGTATAGAACTATTATGTTGATGAATTGTAAATAATGTTCTGTTAAGAACAACCGATTCAAAATGCTTTTCTGCCCTCCTTGTGTTTCAAGTAACTTTCTCATTATTGTGCTGTTAGTTTAGTAATCTGCATGTTACAGCTTCACAAGTTAAATAGCAGCATTTAGGTTTAATGCACTGCTGAGTTAGACACGCAACCAGTTTCCTGTCTGCAGATTGATATCAGCCAGTTACCGTGTCGCCGCATTTCCATATCAGCACTAATGCCACCCTGACAGAGGCAGGAGCTCAGCAATCAAACCGAATTACTTAGACAAAGCTAATTCAGCCCAGCTACTACAAGAGCCATCTAAACCATCAATGGAGAGTGAGCGAGAGAGAGAGAAAGAGAAGAGAGCATGAGCAACAGAGAAGGGGAGAGAGAGGGAGAGAGAGAGAGAGAGAGAGAGAGAGAGAGAGAAAGAGAGAGCAAGCATAAGGACAGGCAGCGGTCAGGACATTTTAATGAAGGAGAGAGTTTCAGGGTCTCATGCATTAGGGCCAGTGGTTACAGCAGTAATTAATTCAGCTGCTGCGTAATAAAGTTAAAAGGCATTAGTGTCCGGACAGAGAGATGAGGCTGAATGTGATTCCATGGAAAGAAGATGATGGAGGAAAAATATTGAACAAAATATTCCTGTAGCTCAACTGCTAGAGAATAGCATTATCAGTGCAAAGGTTGCAGGGTTTGATCACAGGGAACACACATACTGTTTACTATATACTGCAAGTTCTGTCAAAAGTGAACAAATGTAAAATCATAAACACCAAATAAACATTGCATACACATGCTGTGTATGCGAGCTGCATTCTAAAGCTCAAAAACTAGTTTGACTACTAGTTTTTCTTATTATATGCTTTGAAACAATGAGACATTGTAAGAAAGCAAAACAGTATGTAACTACATTTGAATTAAACATAACATAGTACAGACCAAGCATACGATCCAGTGTTTTTGTGTGTCATTGTGCGTTTTGTGGAGGGTTGATGATGAGAAGCCTAAATTTCACTGTATGGGCATTAAACTGTGACCCCCCTCCACAAACACACTTGAGGACAAACACAACAATGACCGTGTACAGCAGAGACAGACAGCAATCAGTGAGAGACAGCGTGTCTGTGCTCGTGCTGAGAACGTCTGATTACTTTCTGAATGTCAGAATGTGTGTTTGCTTTACCTGTAATGATCAGACACTCGTTGTCATCAAGTGCTTCAGTAAAAAGTCGAGCCGCAATGAGATCTGGGTTTATGAGAAAGCGGATTTCCTCCTGAACCAGACCAGAACTGGTCACTCCCCCCCCAACAAACCTGTTAGCAAAGTCCACCTGCAGACAGAACATGCATTTATCAACTCAACAACACATTCTACACACACACATACACACACACACACTAGTACAGCACACACACCTGCAATAGGCCGTAGCCCTGTTCTTCTATGGTTCCCTCATAGGTGATGTGAAGTTTACTGAAGAGCTTTTTTGAACTAAAACAAAAGGAAGAGTGTTGTGAATATTTAGAGAGTGCTCGCTCGGTGTGTGAGGAACATTCTCACCTCCACCATAAAGGAAACGTCTGCAGACATCTTCTTGTGTATGTGACAACACCGGTGGGCCCTCCAACAAGCACAATTCACAATTCAAAATTGATGTAAAGATGGATGAAAACCATGTGAGGAGTAAAAACAACTCACTTTGCTGTAAAACCCGTTTAAAATACCACAAAACAGTTTTCAGTTTCTCCTGCTTCTTTTGGGACGAACCTTCAAATAACCTAGAACATACACAACAACACTCACACAACAGTCCTAACAACAACAACCAATAACTGCAATCAACAGACCTCATCATATTTCCCATACAGTTAGCAGCTTCATTCTTCAACAATAATTTCATCTTCTGTACTGGTCAAATGTTCTTCAATCAACATGCTTGTGTAGCTTGGTTTGTTTCGGCTAGACTGTACTGAGCTGATGTAAATTGACTGTATAACGTTTGTGAAACCTGTTGAAGTTGATATCAGGATAGTTGCTAAATTCTGTCCTGCGGGAGCTGCGTCTGGGAAACGTGCAGAAGAATGCATTAGCCAGCAGACACGACACCTGCTCTTGCGACAATGTGATTGAATGACACTTTTGCGCCTTCAACAACGGGATCGGCTACACGAGTGAACAAGAGACAGATAGAAGGAACAAATATAAGAATTTTAAATAGAAATGGAAAGTTGGATGGAAAGATATGGAAAGTTACAGATGCAAAGACATCATGTTCAACGGATGATAAATAAAATTAAAGTTGGGGTAGATTATTTCTTTAAGAAATATTTTGTTATGCAGGTTTAAACATTAACACTAACCCTAATTTAGTGATTAGCCAGAATGCAATGAAAGGTGCCGATGATGCTTGCCTGTCAAATTGCCTACCCTACCTCTAATCTTCAAATACAATTATAACTAACAAAAAAAGGCTGCAGGTCAAAAACAGATATTTACATGGTTTACCTGCGTGCAAAGAGTGGAAGCTCTTAATGCTAGCTGCACCATAGCTGGAATCAGCTCTCCAAACATCTGCTCAGCTTCAGACTTCTGAAGACCCTAGAGAGAGAGTGAGCGAGAGAGAAAGAGAGTTTTGTCATTTGTCAGTGGGGGCTCTTCCTGCAGAGACCATCATGTTGAAGCATATTGCGTTATAGAGGCCCAAAACATCACAAAACAAACTCGTCATTAACCCTAACGTCTGCAAGACGCAAAAAACAACTCAACACAACTAGTTTGCCTTTGCACCACTATGTAAATGTAATGCAAATAGTTTTCTTTACTCACTAATATTTTCCTCACACTTTTTTACTTCCTAATTATCTATATTACCTAATGCTCAATTGTATAACAACTTCAGTCTGATTGATGAGTAGATTAGATTCAACTTTATAGCCATTATGCAGAGTAAAAGTGCAGAGCTGTTATAATGCTGTTAAAACCAGTTTTAGAGGTATGTTTACAAACCATTCAAAGTGAAATAAATCCTAACCACTTTACAGACAAATACAATAATAAAATTGAGACATATCTACGGTATCTGCTGGTTAATTAAGAGACAAAACAATGTTTTATTTCTGCTCACACAAACAGCTACTTTATTTGCATTTTTATTTCACTTTACAGACAACCTATGACAAGATAAAATTAATTTAGTCAAGACAGGGATTCGAGATGTTATATTTTGACACTAACGAGAGGAAGAAATGCAGACGCCCTTCAGAGCTGTCTGAAGAAACAATAGCACAACAGTATAATAGCATAAAAAATGCCCTCAGCTGCAGGTCCAATTGATGACAAACACACACACACAGTATCAGTCTATCATAGCTGATAGTAACGCTGCTCTGATTTATGATCACAGATGTTGCCATGTGTCAGAATGATCAATCAAAGGGGCAATTTCATCAAGGCTTTTAAGGTTCATCCTCATCTGATTAAAACCCTTCCTGGAAAAACTGTAGATTAGGGCAAGCAACTCTGGCCATCATTTAACCTGGGACATGTTCAGAGAAACAATTTCTAAAATAAAAGATAAAGAAAGAAAAATAAAGTCAAAAACAACAGCCATTTGCTGGCATCATAAAAGCAGAGATGAATGTGTTGAGGGACAGCTGAGAACATCTGATGGGCAAAAGGTCTTTTAGTCTGATCCATGTGATTTTATTTAGAAATGCACATTCCTTCTAATACTTGGAAAACAGACTGTCAATCAAACACAGGAAGGAATCATCTTTCTGCTCTATCAAACCGAACACAGAGCTGTCAATCAAAACACATCAACCATCTGCACACGAGAAACATTCTGGGATTATAAATGACTCCAGTTTTACTTTATCAGTAAAGAAATAATTTCCATCATTTCCATCAGAGAAATTGGTAATAACACGGATGCTATAAATGTTAGTAAATGACAAAGACACGTGAAAGGTGAGCAGAGCTCTGAATCTTAGAAATAAAGCACAAATCTTCATCAGCTTTGAAACTAGTTTCCTGTTCTTCACTGCTATATCAGCATTGATTTCTCTGCTTTGAGTTAATTTATTAAAAGTATTGATAGATGGGTTGTAACAATTCAAAGAAAAACAAAGTGTTTTACAACAACATGTACCATAAATAACATCAAATCAATATGGTGCTCCTGATATTTAGTGATACATGATTGGTGAGGTTAAAAGGCGGATGTGAGTCATATGACTGAAGATAAACAGGACTGACAAGGCCACAGTCCAGATGAGTTTCACAGAGAGTGATTGTCACACATTTACATGTTTTACCTTGCAATATAGATGCAGTGCTGTGAAGTCCCACCCCCTTGCCTGGGTTGCGTTATACTTCAGTATAGCGTCCTAAAGCAAATATAAATACAATTTTAAATACATTGTGACATCTGTGTTTTGTCTCACTACTCAAGGGCACAGTGAGTTTGTCATGTTTTCAATGAACATTAAAGTTTTGCTGCCATCAGATGGACAAAACTTACAAGTACAAGGTTCCCTAATCCAGAAAAAAACTTACCATACAGCAAAGTCTTTTTTATGAAAAAGCATATACGCTTTTTTATTTATAGAATTTTTTTATTTAGAATTTAGGGTTGGGGTTAGAGGGACTAACACTAACATTCATAATTCATATGAACAAGTAAACTCTCACAGACACTTTACACACTGATTGCAACAACACACGAGAGTCTTTACCTTCACATCGTCAGATGATTTCAACGGTGTTGTCAGGACTTTCTTTATTAAAGCCCAACGATTCTGAAGAGACTACAAATATTTAAACAATTGAGTTTTTGTAATATGCCAAGGCACAATTATTTAATTATTTGTCTGTGTGTGTGTGTGTTTCTGACCACACTGTGATCAGGAAACAGGTTGTGTTTGGAGAAGGGCATCTTAACATGTGATGCATCCCAGCAGTCAGACATTTCTTCTGGAGAAGGAAAAGGCAGTGGAACCGTCCTAACATGCAGCAGGTCAGTCTGGTAAATAAATCAAATCTCTGATAAATGTTATAACAGCATGCAGTGACCAGCTGGTAATGCCTATACAAAGTACCTCCAGTGTTGAAGTAATTTAGTAGTATTATGTGAGAGGTCTTTGACATTGGCTCTCACATGTGTAACCTGGCATCATGAAATGCCACTTTGGAAGAACTTGTTGAGAAGAGAAGCCCTGAGCAATAGTCTCACCCTGATCATGACTGTGTGTGTATCTGTGGATTTCAGAGAAGGTAACGGACTGCTGCACGCTGGCGTCCTCTTGAGCTCACTAAGAGGAACACCCCGACAGATGGCGTCACTGCTCACTGTCTTCCCAGCCAATCCTGAAGCAGGTGTCCTGTGACGACATCGTCACAAAGATATTAATTATTAGCAGATTGGCTTTAAATCTCACTGAACGTCACCAGTCTTGACGACTGAAGATTATGACCTTCCTGTCGCCCTGATGGCTTTTTGTTTGTAAGGAGTCTGCTGACATTAGCTTAGATGATTTAACAAAATACTTGCATACTTAATAGATTTGCATATTTCATTTTCCATGTTCAAAACTGTGAATATAAACTAACTTACATTTACATGTATTCATTTGGCAGGAGTTTCATCCAAAGACAATTCACTTACAGTAAATTCAGGGTATACATTTTATCAGTACTTGCATTCCCTGGTATCGAACCCACAACCTTTGCGCCGCTAACCCTAACTTGAACTTGAAACGGAGGAGGCATAACGTTGTTTACAGTGTTACTCACTTGGCATTGAATGACGTTCTTGTAAAGAAATCTGGGATTGAATGCGTCTGTATTTGCCGCCGTGTTAATGCGTCTTGAGAGGATTTCGAAACACTGACTGGCTCCGGCTCTGATGCGGACGGGCTTTCGGGACACTTTACACCGGGATCGCGTGGATTCACCTCAGACTGCGAGTTTGTCTGTGTCACGTTGGGCCTCTTCACCAGCCAGTGATCCAGAGAGTTGTGAGCTCTTTTAGTCCTTTTACCTTTGAAGTGTCTCATTGGGATCTGTCTGTTTTTTTTAAGTTCAAATGACGAGTCTGGCTGATGTGAGCACGAGTTAGATTTTAGGTTTGGTTTGTCTGTACCTTCAGTCCTGTTTAAAGTAATGCGATCATGTTACATGGTTGGCAAAGTGAAGCATTTCGGACATTTTGGGCTAATGTAAATTATTTTACCATCCTGTATGCAGTGAGCTAGAGAGTGAAAGCTCAGTCTCCAGCGGTCTGAGGCGTTTACCAACCGGTCCACAACCTGACATCTCTGTGCTCTCCAAATCCCACTGTAATACAATTATCAATGAAAAATCAATCAGTGATGAATAATTGCAACTGTACACAAAGTGGGATCACGTATGTACAGTAATTATCACTCGCTGAACTTTAACTATGTGTTATAATTCAATTTCCAACCATTGCTAATGACTCGAGCTCAAACTCTAGACTTACTTCCTGTTTTCATGACGTATGAAGCATGCGCCGGTGACGAAGATTAATCAGAGACACGTAACATACGCAGACACTGTTTCGTGTCTGTGTGTAATGTCTGCGGATGGTTATACAAGCTCGTGTCTGTGTGTAATGTCTGCGGATGGTTATACAAGCTCGTGTCTCTGTGTTCTCTGCGGCGTACCGGCAGTGGGAAAATCCCGCCTGGCGGAGATGCTGCGGGATCGCGCGCAGAGCCGCGGGTGGGAGACGCTGCTTGTGACGTATGACGAACTGATCCCGCCGCGGGACTGGCAAGAGGTGATCCTTGCCGGCTATGCTGACATCCAATGTTTAAATGTAATACGTTTTTTTGTGATAAAAGTGCGATATCATATCCTGTTGGCGGTATATTTATTACATTTACATTTATTCGTTTGACAGACGCTTTAATTCAAAGCAACTTACAGTGAAGTCAATGTATACATTCTTCATCAGTATTTACATTCCACGGGTTCGAACCCGCAACCTTTGCGTTGCTAATGCAATGCCAAAATGTGGCTTTATTCCCCAGCTCATGTGCATTTATTGTGTTGTATGTCCTTCTTGTGTTTGCTACCAGACTGAATGGAAGCAGCACAGAAAGACAGTTCTGATGTGTCTGGAGAGATTCCTGCATGAGACACACACCGATTCTGACCAGACAAACACAGACACACATGATATCTGGACTGAACATGATATCTGGATGAAATTGAAGCAGAAATACAGACAGCAGCGGCAGAGCAGCTCTCAAACACGTTCAGAGTCCCAGTCACAATCTCTCCTTGTTCTGCTGGATGATAACTTCTATTACCAGAGCATGAGATACCAGATCTACCAGCTTGCCAGAAAGTGTATGTGCCATTTCTGGGACCAGGGATTACATTAATATATCACATCAATTTTAAATGTTTTTTGTTTCTAACCATCGTTCATGTGTTTCGGAGGACAGATTCCATGGGCTTCTGTCAGGTATTTTTACAGTGTCCACTGAATGTTTGCCTCCAGAGGAACCAGCAGAGATTTCTGTGTGTTCCTGATGAAGTCCTGTTACAGATGTCTGAGCGTATGGAACCTCCAAACAAGAGCAGAAGCCCTTGGGAGCAGCAGAGCTTGACAGTGGACACCACAGACAGCCTAACAGATAAAGATGTGTAGGTCAAACACACAACTGCTCCAGTAGAAAGAAGATATTTTAATCTTCCTATTAGTCAATGTAATGCTCTCTTCCTCTCCTGAAGACTGAAGATGATGGACTTTTTGGAATCTGCCCTGGAGAACCCATTGAGCCCCATCCAGGACAACTCCCAACAGAAGGTGTTTCTGACTCAAACTGTTCCTGCAAACAAAAGTTTTCTCATTTTTCACTAGATTGTCTTCTAGTCAAAAACACAGCATTTATGATAATAATTCTTTATAAACGTTCAGGTTGTAAATCAGATTTGAAAATAAATATGGGAAACTGATTGTGTTAGTCAAGTTTTCAACTCTGATTTGTTCCTCTTTTTTAGGAGATCGACAGACAGATTTGTGCTTCTAATGTTCTTCACCAAGCTGATCAGACATGCAGACGACTCATTTCTCAGGCTATGACATCAGTTTGTGGTGCGGTGATCATAAAAATGAAATCTGCGTAAGCTTCTGTAGTTTGTCTGGTTACTGTGATTTTGAAGTACACCTCAACTGTTGTCTCATTGCAGAAAATCGACCATCTTCAGTTCTGAAGGTTTTTGCTAAAGAGCTGAATGGGCTGAAAACTCATTTCCTGCAAGAGTTAAAGAAGGACGTCTTTCATCAAATGTCTGTTTGCCCAGAGAAGCCAATTAACACAGAGAAAGTGCTGATGACAGCAGCTGGAGCATTTGAGCAGATCACACAAGAGCGTGTGGAAACATTAACTAGACAACACAGAGTTTTATCACATTCTTGAATCATTGTCCTCCAGTTACATTTGGATCAAAATAATTTAGCTTTGCACTGAATGTATAAATAGCAGAATCATCTGTTTGTCACTTACAGCAACATGTTTATTTACATACAGTATCACAGACTGAACAAAGCGTTTTGTTATTTTGAAGCATTAATTGTTTTTGTAAGTGTATACTTAAGTGATATGTATAATAATAAAACCACTATTTACATTAATTCGTTTAGCAGACGCTTTAATTCAACGCGATTTTTTGAAGAGAGGGAGCATTTAACGTTTTGCCATGAAAAGCAACAAGCCTGGTGAAGAAGGGACCGACTGAACAACTGCTGTTGACGTTTCAATGTGGGCTACGATGCGTTAACATACATGTCTCTTATTTAAGGCATGCGAAGTTTATGCGTGAAGATGTGGTACAATTGTGTTCGTTACTATTGGGTTTGTACGGTAAGTTACAATTTCATTTGTTGGTATAATATTAAATTATTGTTATTTTTAAACCCGAAACTTACTGAGGAGTTTAAAGCTTAAAGGGATTCAAGTGCATCGTACTTCGCAATCTGTAGAAATGACAGTAAGTCGAAACCATTAACCATAGATGTTGTTGTAAAATAACGTTTTGGTAGCGGTCGTGTTTGTGCGCTGGTGTTTGTTTCACCCGGACGTTTGTGGAGCAGAACCGTAATGGCGGCGCTCGTAATGCTGCGACAGGTCAGAATAAACTGTGCGATAGTTGCGCTTCATATTTACCGCAGCTAAACTACGTTAAGACAACATGTATGCTGGAAAAACACATGTCTTAAGAGAAATCAACAAATGTGTGCGTTTGTGATTATAGTTGTTCTTAGATGTAATGTCGTGTGGTTTATACATATATTTATCATTAAAATAAATCAATAGCTTAATAGTCCAAATATAAATTTGCGTATCTCCATATTTATTTCGGATGTTGTTTGCAGGTGGGCAGACATCTGCTGCGCTCAGGTGCACATCTGCACACGAGCAGGTGTAACGCCGCAGGTGTGTTTCCTCCTCTGCAGAGCTTCTCAGAGGAGGAGGCCATGATGAGGGAGGCAGGTGAATATAAACCCATCAGTGCACATCAAAACTTTCTTAATGTTGAACAGTATTCTATCAAAAGCTAAAGTAACAATCTGCTATTTATCAGTGAAGAAATTCTCCCAGGAACACATAGCACCACATGTCTCTAAGATGGATGAAAACTCAGACATGGATGCAGAAGTGATCAAATCTCTGTTTGAACAGGGTGTAAGTATAGCTGATGTACTGTGCTAATGACAGAAGCTCTCTTACTGTCTGTCTGAGGATCTTTTGGCCTCTGTGTTTTCAGTTAATGGGAATAGAGATTGGAACAGAATATGGTGGCGCAGGTTCCACCTTCTTCTCATCCATTTTGGTGATTGAGGAGCTGGCAAAGGTGGACCCGTCTGTGGCTGTGCTGTGTGACATTCAAAACACGCTGATAAACACCCTGTTGGCAAACCTGGGCACCGATGAGCAGAAGGAGCGTTACCTGCCTCGTCTTGCCACAGATATGGTGCTTGACCTCCTGTGATGTTGCAGCTGTGAGTCTGATGAGTCTGAATGATGGTGACTGTTTCGTTTTTTTCACAGGTTGGCAGCTTTTGCCTGTCAGAGGCAGAGTCTGGGAGTGATGCATTCTCTCTGAAGACTAAAGCAGACAAGCATAAAGATTATTACATTATCAACGGCTCCAAGATGTGGATCAGTAATGCAGAACATGCTGGAGTGTTTTTGGTCATGGCCAACGCAGACCCGGCTGCGGTTAGTAATCACAGACAGAACTCAATATTTGATATGAATATTATATTAATATTTGGGTAGTAATGCAACAATGTCATCAACGACTGACACCAGTATTTTAATAATGCAGAAGTGCATAATAAAACAGATCCTGTGTTTCTGTTTTTCACAGGGTTACAGAGGCATCACCTGTTTCATAGTAGACAGAGATACAGATGGTCTTCATATTGGGAAGAAAGAAAATAAATTGGGTTTGCGAGCTTCATCCACATGTTCGCTGAATTTTGACAACATGAAGGTACGAATTTACAGCTGCTGTAATGATTCAGAAGCTGTAAATCTTTACATGAAACTTGAAACTTTTTAATTCAGGTTCATAAGAAGAACATTTTGGGGGAGGTCAGTAATGGTTATAAATATGCCATTGGCATGCTGAATGGGGGGCGGATCGGGATTGCCGCACAGGTGCGTTCTGCATTCCAGTGAATTATATTCATATATTGAGATACGTTTCCCTTAGACTGTGTATGAAAATGTGCCATGATTGTAGATGCTCGGTCTGGCTCAAGGCTGTTTTGATCATGCGGTTCCATACACCAGGCAGCGGGTTCAGTTTGGCAAACGGATCTTTGACTTTCAGGTAGTTTTGTTGTTGCAATTGTTTTGGTTTTGTGTGTCCAAGTTCACTGGCGCAGTTTTGAAGGTGTGTGAACTTTCTGCCACAGGGAATGCAGCACCAGATTGCACATGTGGCAACTCAGCTGGAAGCTGCGCGACTGCTGACATATAATGCAGCACGGTTGAAGGAGGCCGGCCGTCCATTCATCAAAGAGGCCTGCATGGCCAAATACTTCACGGCTGAGGTCAGTTCAAATGTTTCCCTGCTCAGCCTCATCTAAAAACACGGATGTTACTCTTAGATGTTAGTCTGTGGTTTCAGGTGGCCACATTCACCACATCAAAATGCATCGAGTGGATGGGAGGGGTGGGTTTCACTAAAGATTATCCCATTGAGAAATATTACAGAGATTGTAAAATAGGTAAGTGAGAAGGTCCCAAAATTGCCCTTGTTTTTCTGAAATGTTACTGTATACAAGTTTATTCCTGTTAATAAATGGTTTTACACACCAATAATGTTTCTCTTCTCAGGAACCATTTATGAGGGAACTACAAACATTCAGCTGAGTACAATGGCCAAGATGATCGACCGGGAATATGAATGATAAATTCAATATCAACAAACCGTTTAATACTGTTGATTTATAGCTGTAGATGTTTATCAAACTTCTGGAAGTTACTACATAATGTGGTTTACAGTAAAGCACAATAACAAATACATTATTTCGTTTAATAATTATAATGAAACATAAAAGAAACATATAATCATGTTCTTGATCAAGTTGGTGCTTCATCTTTAAACAGAGAAATGTAGAGTTTATCTTATTTGGGTCTGTCGTGTTTTATTATTGTGTCACTTTATCAGAGATGAATAAAAACGTTATGAACTTGATTCATGCGTGAATAATTTAATTAATAAAATGATGTCATTCTTCAACAAACAAATGAATGAATTTAGTGACGCCGTGTTTTGAGCAGCAGGTGGCGGTAGAGAGTCATTCGTCTGCGCGTCGCGGTAAAACTGACCGTAATTGTCAACTGAGATTGAAGAAATACAGGCGGCCAATTGCGGTGATACTCTGAAACTCAAACTCTGAATTTGACTTTTGCTTTTAACCCATAAAGTTAGTGCACGTGCGCACACACTGCAGACTTGTGCAGCACTGCGGCGTCTGGGGAGCAACACGGGGCAACGGTGCCTCGCTCAAAGCGTTGGCATTGGGAACCGAACCGACGGCGTTCTTGTCACAAGCTCGACTCTAACCAGTAGGTCTCAACTAACCCTCAACTTAATAAAACTAGGAAGAAAAAGTAAAATAAAGAAGTGCGTCTTTGATGAATAAGACTTTTTCACCTTTAACTTTTGTGTTAACTTTAATTTTGGTGTGC